>JAPKLW010002350.1:67823-94334 GCA_026898455.1 Plectranthus barbatus | reverse complement strand
CATTATGAATTATTTATTTTGTAGTGTTTGTTGATCTTTTGATTTTGTCTAACTAGATTAATATAGGTTGATGATCCCTAGCTGGATCACAATCAACTCTTTTGGTTCATCAATGAAACTGTATAAGAAATCCAGAATAACAGATGTATACATAATTCTTTTGCTTTACAGCAAATTGATTAATTTCAATGATACTTTTATCTTAAAAATATAACATATTGCAATGGACCACCAGCTGCTGTTGTTGGAATCTTTGTTTGGACACACACATCAACGTTCATTAATCTATCAAACAACTTGCATTTAAATAATTATCATCTGATAAGGTTCACTTTATGTTGGCTCTTTTCTTGAAAGTGAAACTTCAAAATCTGTGCTTATTGAATGAACTCTGTCTGAGAGATTTAGAGAGAGAGAGATGGGGGCTTATGCTGCCATTGTCAACCTCAAATTCTCAATCAATCGCCTTTTAAATCATTTTGATGTTTGTTTAGATCCTCCTTCTCTGGAGATTGCAGATTTCTTACACAAGGAGGCAAATTCGTTTCAGAAATTTCTTAGAAGATTGGACAGCAACAGCAGGAAGAGAATTAATGCTTCTCTTGTGCAGATTGCAGTGGCTATATGCAGACTTGATGATTTGATTACATCCCATTTTGAAGAACAAGTGCTTGCACAATCTGAAGAGAGCGAGGATATAGATGAGGTAAAGCCATACTTATTCTGCATAGACTTGCAGGATCTAAAGCAAGAAGGTCATTCCTTAAGTGAAGCGTTGAAGATGGCAAAGGAAAGCTTCCGCGGTGGTGTTGATTACGAAGGAATCAAGTCGAAGATGGTTGGATTGTGTGATGAGTATGATCAGCTTAAGGAAGATATTATAGGTGAGTGGAATAGATTCCGGAAATCTTTTTCAATTGTTGGGATGAATGGCATTGGTAAGACAGCTCTTGCAAAAGAGATTTTTGAAGATCTTGACATTGTGGAACATTTTGACTGTCGTGTGTGGGTGACAGTAGGCAGATCATGTCGACCCTGTCAAGTCCCGCGAGCTGTCTTAGCTCGTGTGGATGGGGCTGAAGAAGAAGAGGAAGATGATGAGAGGATCGCAGAGTTCTTGAAAGAGAAGTTGGATGGCAAGAGATACCTTATTGTGTTGGATGATATATGTGATGCACAAATCCATCATCATTTGAACCAACTTCTTCCAAATAATGAAGGTGATGGTAGTAAAATCATATTTACGACGACGGTGGCAAAAGTGGCGCAAAGAGTAGCTGAACTCGTTGGCCCAGTTTCTGCATATTCCTTCAACATGCGCCTGTTGGATAAAGATGAAAGTTGGGATCTTCTTCGTGAGAAGGTGTTTGGTGAAGTGATTTGCCCTCCTCAGCTTGTGAAAGCTGGAAAAAAGATTGCCGAGAACTGTGATGGTCTTCCTCTGATGATAGTCACACTTGCCAACCTCCTCTCAGGAGTCGAGCAGACTCCTGAGAGGTGGAGTGAGATCGCAACACAGAGAAAACACGCGCTGTTCCTTGATGCCTACGATGAAATATCCAAGGTACTATATCCTAGCTATGAGTATTTACCTCAACAATTGAAAGCATGTTTTCTGTATATGGGAGTCTTTCCTCACAATTATGAAATCCCAAAATCTAAGCTCATTGATATGTGGATTGTTGAGGAAATCATTGAGCAAAACATGATGAAAAATGTAGAAAAGTATGCTTTGGAGTGCTTGGAGGAGCTTGCTTCAAGTTCACTAGTTAGGGTGTACAAGGAAAGCAAGTCATCAAAAAGATCTAGTTTGAAAACTTGTGGCCTCCACTCTTCTTGGTTGCATTTGTGTTGCAAAGAAGCTAAGAAAAGCAACTTCTTTCATATCCTAAATACCTATGAAGACAGTCTAGGACAAGGAATAAAATGCCAAACAAGGTTGTCTGTCCACAACAATGTTTTATTTGGCATCAAAGATGTGCGTGACTCGATCCAAGAAAACTGTGCATCCACTGCAAGATCCCTCCTTTGTTTAAGTCCATACCATCAATATCCAGTACCAATATGTTTCGGTTTGAGATTGCTGCAGAGACTCGAAGCTCTTACCATCCGTCTCTATGAATTCCCATTGGAGGTGCTGGAGCTACCCGAGTTGAGGTACCTCGCCCTTACTTGCGATGGAGAGCTCCCCACTTCCATATATAAACTTTCCAACCTTAGTTTCTTCATTATCAGCCGACATCTCAGCATCAGACTCTATGGAACTCCTTCATATTTGCCAACTAGTATATGGGATATGAAAGAGCTGAATCATTTCCACATCATGGGAAGTGACCTTCCAGATTTATGCCACACTACCCTACCAAACCTCTCAGCACTGTTAGGGGTTAGTCATCTCAGTTGCACCAAAACCATCTTTGAAAGTCTCCCTAAGTTGAAGAAGCTGGGAATTCGAATTGAATTGGCGCCAGATGCTGAAGATGATCAAATATGTTGCTTTGACCACATTTGTCTCCTCAAGGAGCTAACTTCACTTAAATGTGAAGTCATGAATCCGGAATACTGTCATGAAATCGTCACTCCACTTTCGACCTTGCCCTCGAGTCTAAAAAAGTTGAGTTTGAGCGGGTTGGGTTATCCGTGGAAAGAAATGAGAAAGATTGCTTCGCTGCCAAATCTTGAAGTGCTGAAACTGCGATGCAATGCATTCGAAGGGGCGAAGTGGGAAGTTGAAGGGTACAAGTTCATGAAACTCAGATACCTACTGATTGAAGATTGTGATGTGGAGCGATTGATTGTGGGAAAGAGAAGAAGTTTGAGGAGGCTAGAGTGTTTAAGCATAAATCATTGCTACAAGTTGGAAGAGTTGTATTGGAAATTCTCAGAGAAGTTGTCCAAGATTGAAGTAGTTGATTGTGATCCTGTGTTTGAGAAGCAGATCAAAGAGGCTTTGTTGTGGAAAATGAATTTACCAGATCATTATTCTTACACTTCTTCATGGGACACTGCCATGTCATGATCCACATCACTACTCACAAGGTTAGTCATTTAACTTCTCTCTCATTACTTAGATTAAGTTGTCTGTTTGTAGAGATTCTGTTTTCCTAAGTAAAGATTCTCAAGTATTAGATTCTGTATTTATTGTTTTGTTACTTTAAGATACATATATAATCCTTTATTTTCTAGTTAAATTAAGAAATATTACAAGGATACGCTCATAATTTAGCTTTTTCTTTTTATTATTATAACTAAAATCACAATTGAAATGGTAATTCATCTCATAATAAAAAATATAAAATGATTTTATGCAATATTATAGGAGTATCTAAGTGAACAACTTGAAAAAGAGATGAAGTAGATTACGGAGGTTTTTTGAGTTTATTAGTGAGTAGGGCTGTAAAAGAGTCAAACTGTGTGAGCTACTCTGATTTTGACTCGATAAAAGTTCGTTTGAACTCGTTTATTAAACGAACCAAACTTGAGCATTATAGTATTCGACTCGTGAGCTCGTGAGCAAGCTCGTTAGCTAAAATTAGTAAGAAATATAAAATAATTAATTTCATAAAAGTAATATCTTTCATAATTTAAGAGTAACAATAATGATAAGTCTTTCTAATAATGAGAAAATTTAGAATTTGAGCATGAATATGATATTAATTTAGAAATAAATAACTTTTTCTTTCAAAATAATAAAGGATATATAAATATATTCCAAATTTAGAAAGTTCGTTTATGCTCGAATAAGGCTCGATAAAATTAGTTAACTTCAAAATATTCGACAAAAAAGCTCGAAACTTGACTCAATACTAAACGAGTCAAACTTGAGCACAATACTACTCGACTTGATTCGGTTCAATTACGAGTGTAGAATTATGGTTCATTTTTTAAAATATTGGTTATATAAATGAAATGTATATGGAGGTTAAGCTTCGTAGTTGGAATAAAAAATTTATGATCTATGTTTAGTTTTTAAAAAAAATAATAAAATGAAAGGAAACTGGATTACAAATTTACAACTGTATCCCATTCTTCAATCATACATAACTTCCATGCTTTTCCCATAATCAACTTAAAAAACCATTTGTATTTCATATAAACAGACAAACTTGGATGACGACAATTGCTATTTTTTATCAAGTTGGGCAGCTGATAGTCATTATTATATGAGCAAATGAAACAATCTTGTACAATAACTGACTATTATAATTTCATAAAAAAATATTGACTCATTTAATTTTCTTACATTACTGAATCTTCAATCCTGCGACTCCACGAACCAATCCTCAAACAGAGAGATGGCTGCTTATGGTGCTCTCGTTTCGCTCAAGTCCACGATTGAGCACTACCTAAAATACTACGATGTTTGCTTAACTCCCCCCTCCCCGCAAATGCTGCAGCTTCTGTACAGCCAAGTGAAGTCGTTTGAACAATTTCTCAATACATCGGATCGCAGCAGCAGGCAGTGGATTAATGGTGGGATCACGGTTGCAATGCGTGAATTTGATGATATACTTGTCTTGTTGACGACACTTGAGCTCGGTTACTGTTCGTTGTATGCATGATGTCTGCATGGTTTTGCATGGGTTGTTCACTTTTGTTCGACTTCTTATTTTGCGCAATAAGCGTTATCACGCTTTTGGTTGTAATTTGATTATTGTAGTTTGTTACATTTCACGTGTTTCCCACGTGACGCCGCAAGCTGTAATTCAGCTCGTCCTCATGCATTTGTACGAAGATGAGCTGAGTCTGTATTTCATTTCTGAAATACAATGAATAAAATTTAGCTTTGCTCTCCGATATATCAAACTTCATCATGGTATCTATAGCCAGGTTCCGATCATCGTCGGTTTAGTTGTATGGGCAGAAAGAAGAAACAGAAAACTTCTTGGCGTCGCGTTGTGGCTGAGGAGCTTGATGATTCGCCTATTTCCGAAGATAGTTTCTCGAACGACAATCCTTTTTCTACATTGGTAGACGATCGCGAGAGTGAAGAGATGGCTGGGAATCAACCTGATCCCAGTATTAAAGCTGTTCTCTACGTTAATCCCAACAATCATACCGCACTGCAGCTCGTTCCTGTCGTATTGACGGGAAATAACTATTTCACATGGAGTCGTAGTATACGGCGTGCGCTCAGTGGCCGAAACAAAATCCGGTTCATAGATGGTACATTTCCTGAACCACCCATTGATTCTCCACATTATAATGATTGGATTAGAGTTGATTACCTTGTGTATACTTGGATTCTGAATTCCGTTTCTAAGGAGTTAGCTCCGGGATTTCAATATATTGATAATGCCGCTCGGCTTTGGACTGAAATTGGGTCACGTTTTGATAGATGTAATGGTCCCAAACTCTTCCAACTAGAATGTGAATTGTCGAATTATGTGCAGGGTTCTCAAAGTGTTATACAGTATTTTAATCATTTGAATTCTCTTTGGGATGAGATTAATCTTTTAACTGCACAATTTGTGCATAACTGTACCTGTGGAGCTCTGACTAAAATTGAAGAAAGGAAGAAAACCATGAGGTTCTTGTTGGGTCTTAATGACTGTTTTGATGCTGTACAAATTCAGATTCTATTGATTGAACCTTTGCCTGATGTTGGAAAGGTTTACTCTATGGTTCTTCAAGATGAAGATCAGAGGCATGTTGTGTCACAGCAGGGTACACCAACTGAGATGGCTATGTATACCTCAAATAGGTCAACACAAGGTTTTAACAAGCTCAAGAAGCCTGCTCCTCCTACCAAACCTTGGATGAGCAGAGAGGAGCGAAGGAAGCTTAAGTGTAATCATTGTGGTGGTATGGGACATGTGTGCTTCAACCTACATGGATACCCTGAGTGGTTTAAAGGTGTTAGACCAAAAAGGGAATCTGATCATGCTTTCAATGTTGCTCAGAATGTTGGAGAGACATCTCTTGAGTCAACAGTTGATGAGGATAAGGTGTTTGAGGAGAAGGTAGCTAAATGCCTTCGGAAGTTGAAGGTGGATGATGAAAGAGTGAATATGTTGACTGATACTCAAGTTGCTTCAGATCCTTTTAGTAACTTTGACACTCATTATATTTTTGGGGTTTCTTCTATTGTGTCGAACTCTCAGTGGATCCTTGATTCAGGTGCTAGTGTACATATATGCTGTAATGAAGATCTTCTTTGCAATGTTGAAGTCCTACCTGTACCACAGAGACATCATTTACCTGATGGGAGTACTTCTTGGATTTATAGTGCAGGGCATGTTACCCTTTCTCATAATCTAACCCTGTCAAGAGTTTTGTTGGCTCCCACATTCACTAATAACTTGATTTCTGTGGCTCAGTTGGTTGCTGATTTAAATGTCAAATGCACCTTCAATGATACACATTGTTTAATTCAAAGAAAGGGGTCAGATCATGTTATTGGTATTGGCAAAATTATGGGCCGCATATATGTCTTGTTTGCTCAGCAACCAGCTCGAATTAATGCCATTGGTCTTGGCAAAGACATGTCTGCTCTTGAATGGCATGTCTTGCTTGGACATGCCTCATTCCCTACAATGAAACATGTCACTCATCTTCAGCATTTATGTAACTCTACTGCTCAGGCAGACATACTAGCATGTGAAGTCTGTCATATGGCCAAGCAAAGCAGAAACAGCTTTCCCAGTCGTGGCAACAAGTGTGATACAGTTTTTGAGCTGGTCCACATGGATCTATGGGGTCCTTACAAGGGTGATTCGATCATCAATACTGCTAACATGTTGACTGTAGTTGAAGATCATAGTAGATGCACTTGGATATTTCTACTAAATTCTAAACAACAAGTGCCGCGTTTAGTACATGGGTTTCTAAAGATGGTGGAAACACAATATGGTGTGAAGGTCAAAAGGGTTCGTAGTGACAATGGCACTGAATTCATTAACAAGGGTTTGCAAGATATTTTTGCTGATCAATGGATTCTACATCACACCACTTGTAGCTACAGTCCTCAACAAAACGGCGTTGTTGAGAGGAAACATTGAACCTTGTTGCAAACTGCTCGCGCATTGATGTTCCAAAGTAAGTTGCCACACAAGTTATGGCCATATTCTTTACTTCATGCTACTTGGCTTTTGAATAGGCTGCCAGCAGCTAATCTTGATTGGCGAAGTCCTTATGATATCTTGCATGGAAAATTGGTTTCACCTGATACCTTTATACCGTTCGGTTGCTTATGTTATGCAGTTGACATCAATCCTAGCAGGAAGAAGTTCGATAGCAGGAGTGTTACATGTGTATGTCTTGGAGCTGCTACAGGTAAAAAGGGTTACACACTATATGACATTCATGCTGAAAAGGTGTTTACAAGCCGTGATGTTAAGCTATTCCCAAATGTTTTCCCTTTCCACAATCCTTCTGTTGAATCTGCATTACCTATGCAAGACATACACATAACACCTACCATCTCTATAACAGATACACCATCCTCACCTGCTTCACATCCTTCAACACCTATACTTGAATCATCTAACCCTACAACACCTTTACCTACCAACTCTGATCCTAAACAGCTATCACCAATCCCATTTCAGTCTCCTTCTTTAGACATTACTTCTTCTGCCACCTCTGATATTCCTTCCATACCTCATGCAGATTGCATAGCTTTGAACAGGGAGAAAAGGGTTACAAAACCCCCAGCCTGGATCAATGATTTTGTCGCATCCTGCTCAGATCAGATTAACCTCACCTCCACTTATGAGGTATCCTCCTTGACCCCACTTACTTTTCCCTATGTTGTGTCTCATTCTTTCACTCCTGCTTTTGTGAATTTCCTGGTACATGTAACTGATTTGAAAGAACTTCAATCTTACTCTGAAGCTAGTAAGTATGTGGAATGGGTTGATGCAATGACCACCGAGCTTGAGGCTCTTAAATCTAATGGAACATGGATACTCACATCTTTGCCCACAGGAAAGAAAGTTATTGATTCTAAATGGGTATATAAAGTGAAACTTAAGGCTGATGGTTCTATTGAGAGGTTTAAGGCACGACTTGTAGCTAAGGGTTATAAGCAACAATATGGGTTAGACTATGAGGAGGTCTTTTCACCTGTTGCTAAACATGTGATTGTGCGGCTTTTATTAACAATAGCTGTGTCAAAAGGCTGGTTTATACACCAAGTAGATATCAATAATGCATTCCTCCATGGTTTCTTAACTGAGGATATTTACATGTCTCCACCTCAGGGTTTTCATGAGGCCGCACCTGGACAAGTATGCAAGCTTGTTCGCAGCCTATATGGTTTAAAACAAGCTTCCCGTGAATGGAATATTGAGTTTACAAAGGCTTTGTTGGAATTTGGTTTCTCTCAATCTTCTCACGATCCATGTTTGTTTATTGGGATTTTCTCCTCACATCCATTGGCTTTGCTCATCTATGTTGATGATGTGCTCATTGTTGGCTTTTGCTTAGGTACTATATGCTCTCTGAAGGAATTTTTACATTCCAAATTCACTATAAAGGACTTGGGTGATGCTCGCTATTTCCTTGGCATGAAGCTTGCTCATGGAGAGGCCGGTTTATACATTTGTCAAAGGAAATACATTCTTGATATCATTGATCAAACTGGGCTGCTTGGTTGCAGAATTGCTGCCACTCCTCTGCCCTCTGGTGTGAACCTCTCGGACTGTTCTTCTCCATTATTTCCAGATGTTGAGAGGTATCGCAAATTGGTGGGGCAACTTTTGTATCTTGGCATGACCCGCCCAGATTTGGCTTATGCTACTCAACAACTAAGCCAGTTTGTTGGAGAACCTAGACAACTACATTGGGACAGTGCTCTTCATGTTCTTCGCTATTTAAAATCCACTCCTTCCCTGGGTCTGTTCATGCCAGCCGACAATCCTCTGCATCTCGTTAGTTACTCCGATGCGGACTGGGGAACTTGCAAGGATTCCCGCAAATCCCTCACTGGTTTTTGCATTTTCCTTGGTCAGTCTCTCGTCTCCTGGCGGTGCAAGAAACAATCAATTGTGGATTTATCTAGTGCAGAGGCCGAGTATCGCTCTCTTAGTTCCACTGCGAAGGAACTTCAGTGGCTTGCTTTCATGCTTGGGGATCTTCACATTCAGTTTCAGCTGCAGCTTCCTAGCTACTGTGATAACTTGGTTGTTTTACAGATCACCAAAAATCATGTTTTCCATGAACGTACCAAGCATATTGAATTGGATTGTCACCATGTGCGCAATCTTTATAGAGAGGGTTTTCTTCTACCTTCTCACGTTCGTAGCGAGGAGCAGTTGGTTGATCTCTTTACTAAATTGTTGTCTGGCCCTCGCTTTTGGAAATTACTGCGCAAGATGGGAGTGGTTGATCTTCACCGCCTCCATCTTGAGGGGGGTGTTGACGACACTTGAGCTCGGTTACTGTTCGTCGTATGCATGATGTCTGCATGGTTTTGCATGGGTTGTTCACTTTTGTTCGACTTCTTATTTTGCGCAATAAGCGTTATCACGCTTTTGGTTGTAATTTGATTATTGTAGTTTGTTACATTTCACGTGTTTCCCACGTGACGCCGCAAGCTGTAATTCAGCTCGTCCTCATGCATTTGTACGAAGATGAGCTGAGTCTGTATTTCATTTCTGAAATACAATGAATAAAATTTAGCTTTGCTCTCCGATATATCAAACTTCATCATGTATGCTTCAGAACTCAAAGAAAAAGCGCAATCTGGAGGGGACAGCGATCCATCTCTAGATCTCCAATACGTTGAAGAAGCAGTCCACGCCATTATTGAATCATTGAAGGAGCTGCAACCGACGTTTTCATCAGTACAATCCAAGCTGGCCGGATTATCCGATCAGTACAATCTCCTCAAGGAGACCATTTTTCTTCGCTGTTTTGTTATCTCAATCGTCGGGATGGCTGGCAACGGCAAGACTACTCTTGCTGAGGAGATTTTCCGCGATCTTGATGTTGTAGAGTTTTTTTAGCTTCGTGCTTGGGTAGCCATTGGCAGATCTTATTCAAAAGAGTTTGTTCTTCGGTTGATTCTATCTCAGGTTGATCCGACTGCTTACGAAATGCTTCGTTCTGAAGAAGATGATGAGGAGAAGGATGAGGATGAGCAGCTGCGTGATTGCTTGGAATGATGTTTGTAGAGGAAGAAATACTTGATTGTATTTGATGATGTGTGCGACACGCCGGACAACAATGTCGGGAGCAAAGTCGTGCTCACGACCAGGTCCCGCGAGGTAGCCTATTACGCAGGTGCTGTCTTTGACATGCGTCTGCTGACTAAAGAAGAAAGTTGGGATCTTCTTCGTGAGAAAGTGTTTGGTGAGGAGTTGTGCCCTTCCGAGCTAGTGAAAGCTGGAGAGAAGATTGCGGAGTATTGTGATGGTCTTCCTCTTACGATTGTGTCGGTTGCCAACCTTCTGTCTGAGGCCAGCAAGGCCTCAGACTACTGGAACGAGGTGGCTGCAAGGAAAAAGCATCCACTTTTCCTTGCAGCTTATGATGGGATATTGGAGGTACTGTATCCTAGTTACTGGGACTTATCATCCCAACTGAGAAGCTGTTTTCTATATATTGGAGTTTTCCCTCAAGACAATAAAATCCCTCGATCCAAGCTCACCACTTTGTGGATTGCTGACGAGGGATTATTCGATCCAATCGCAGACCAATATGCAGAGCAGTTTCTGTTTGGAATGATTGATTTAGAGGAGTTCAATTTCTTACAAAGTGCTCCAGAGGAGGTGCTGGACTTGGAAAATTATGTTGTGGAGTATTTGGAAGATCTTGCTTCCAAAACTCTCGTCATGGTCTATCAGATGAGCACGACGAGAGCTGCCATTAAACGGAGCTGGGCTCGAGGTATAAAAACCTGCGGCCTTCATTCTTCTTGGTGGCACCTGTGTTACAGAGAGGCCACCAAGAGGAATGTGTTTTACATCCTCACTAGCCTAGAAGATGGGGTGAGAGAAGACATCGAAGGGCAGACGATGTTGAGCCTCCACAACAACGTTTTATTTGGTATCAAAGATGTGTGCGAATCAATGGTGGAGAACTGTGCATCCAGTGCACGCTCTCTCCTATGTTTTGGTCCGTATCATCAATATCAAGTGCCTGTGTGTTTCGACCTGAGGCTGCTGGAGCGTCTGGATGCTCTCAACATCCGTTTCTACGAGTTCCCTCTTGAGGTAACGGAATTGTGTGAGTTAAGGTACCTTGCTCTCACATGCAATGGGGATATCCCTCCTTCCATATCAAAGCTCTGTGAGCTCAGATTCTTGATTGTGAACCGGCATTTTAGCATCATCAAATGTGGAGGGCGTCCTTCGTGTTTAGGACTGTAAATGAGTCAAACTGTTCGTGAGCTATTCGGATCTTGACTCGATAAAAATTCGTTCGAGCTCGTTTATTAAACGAACCAAACTTGAGCATCATAATATTCGACTCGTGAGCAAGCTCGTTAGCTAAAAGTAGTAAGAAATATAAAATAATTAGTTTTATAAAAGTAATATCTTTCATGATTTAAGAGTAATAATAATGATATGTCTTTCTAACAATGAAAAAATTTAGAATTTTAGCATGAATATGATATTAATTTAAAAATAAATAACTTTTTCTTTCAAAATAATAATGAATATTTGATAAACACTCACTTTGTGCATTTTACTGATGTGGATTTGCTCACTTTTGACCTTAGATTGGATTATTACGTGGTGTTTTCATACATTATTCATATTCTTTTAGGAAATATTATGTTTGGCCTGGTTTTTCTTCAATCTCAACCCCCTTCTTCTTAATAACTTGTCGATGAATAAAATTATATTATAAAATATTATATCATCCTAATATGAAAATATAAAAACATTTCAACTAGGGGGATTGAAGCCACCCCAGCCCCTTATTAGATCTGCGAGTGGCCCGAGTCCAATGAAAGCCTTCGTCTGAAGTTATTTTGGAGGGAAGTGTGAAATGGCAAATAGTTGGACAAATTTAGGTTTGGTAGAGTAAAGTTGTTTTAAATAATGGTAACACGTTTTTATTGAAAATTAGAAAATCATTTTAGTATTTAATGAATTGTTCCAAGTGGATTTGACGGATCAACTAAGTCATAAATTACACTTTTATTTTGTAGGGCGGCTCCTCTAAGTATACTAGAAGCATAGATAAATGGAGCTATGTATTGATTTTAGGTTTGTATTCATGTTTCTTAACTATTCTAATATATGTTATAATATTTAATATTTATGACCAGCATCTTCAATAAATGCGACATACAATTTTTCTGGAGAGAAATTATGAAATAGCTATTTTGACTATTGTATCTAACGATTTTAGCCACACTGATAAATACATTTCAAAAATAGCCAAAAGTACAAATTTCTGACATTTACAGATCAAATTCAGATATTTTAAAACATAAAATAAATTAATATTTATAAAATATTGTGTAGTGTGTGTACTGTGTGTGAGAGAGTGTGTGGTGTGTGAGAGAGTGTAGTGTGTGCAGTGTGTGTGAGAGAGTGTGAGTGCTACCGAGGGAGACTCCGATAGCAACCCGGGTCAAAAAAATATTAAAAAAAATTATGGTCAACATGGGAGGGACTAGGTGCGATCCGAGGGAGATCGAGTGCGACCCGGGTAAAAAAAATATTAAAAAAATTTATGCTCAACATGAGAGGGACTGGGTGCGTTCCGAGGGGGACCGAGTGCGACCGAGTGGGACTCGGGTACGATTTAAATATTATTTCTAAGTTCTAAATATTGAGAAAAATACTTAAAATATATATTTTCATGTTTCGATTTCATCACCAACCTAAAAATCATTGCTTGATTAGGACATTTTAACAAATCTCAATTAAAAATATATACTTTTGACCATATTTGATATGTATTGATAAAAGTGGCTAAAATCATTATGTATTTTATAAAATTGGCTATTTTAAATAATTAAGACATTTTCTGTCGCTAGGTTTTTTACTTTTGTGCCCTTATCCTCTTTTTTTTTTTTTAATTAACATGTATTTTTCATTAATTTATCAATCTAAAATTCAACTCAATCCTAAATTTCATGCTGTTTTTTCAAAACAAGAAAAAGTTTTTTACTTAAGAATATAAAAATATCAAACGATTATATATGTTATACAATAAATTGATTAAAAATCAATACTTCAACGATTAATTTAGTTGCATAGAAATGATATATAGTAGCATATATACTTATGGTGAGGAGAGATCATGTAAAAAAAATATTTTCCTCTGAGAAAAAGGAATGAATCATGTTCATTAGATCTAAAAAAATCAATGATTGATATTCAAACAAGCAACAACTAAAACACAATCAAACAATAAAATAATCAAGCAACAACTAAAACATAATCAAGCAACGTTGCAATCAAGCAACGACCTAAATACAATCAAACAACCTCATGAACACAACCAAACATCTTTCTCACTTTTTCACGTTAAGACTTTTCTCACCGGATCCGCTCCCTACTTATAGTTTATGCTCTCCCTAAACTAGCACTTATTAATTTTAATCCGTTGAAAAATTAACAATACTTTACTTTGTATGAATATATAGTTACTACAAGGGTTAATTGCAAATTTTAACAAAACTTTTCATTACTTTTGCAATTATAACATACTTCTCCGATTTTTGCAATTATAACATAAAACTTTTCAATGTTTGCAATTATAACACAAAATTCAAAATATTTGCAATTATAACAAATCTTTCCATAAATATTCAATTATAAAATTTGGGATTGTTTGTTTATTATTTATTTTAAATATGAATAATTTCGAAGTGACAATTTTTTGAGATTCTTTATTTTTATTATTATGTTTAGTATTATTTGATATTTTAAAATCTTAAAAATAATACAACATAAATTAAATGATTATAAATTATAAATATATTAAATAAACCTTTTAAAATAAGATTATTTAAATGAGACTATTATGAAAAAGTTAATCATTTAATTAAATACACTTTATCACATTAATAAGGTGTAAAACTTAGATAAAATTACATATTGATATCCTATATATATTTTCAATCAATTTAAATTATCCATAGAGTAATTCACACAATTTTAGAAACTTGTTTCTTTGTAATTACATATATATTTCTTGAAGCTTTAATTTTGCAATTTGGTAAACTAACATTGTAAGGATAATTTTATTCGATTGACTAATAAATATTGGTAAAATCACATTTTTAAAATAAATCAACAGAGATATCTCACACCCCAAAAAAAGAAGATTAACAAAATTTAAATTACTAACATTGATTTTATAAGAAATAATGTAGTGTTTACAAAATTATAATTTTAATTTTTGACATGAGTCCATTCTGCAATTTAATTTTCAGTGTCTCTTTCAAACTTACAATTTATTTTTTAACTATAATAAACTTTTGCAGTTTAATTCTCAACTTTTATAAATTTGTATTTTAGTTTTTAATGTAATTTTTACCAAAATAATTTAACATTTTAATCTTGAAGTTTATAAGTTTATAATTATTTAATATTTATTGTTTTATTTTTAAAAATAAAATAATCTTCATATTACAAAAAGGTCCCAAAATAAACATTTATAAAAAAATTAGGGTATTTGCGAAATTTAACATAACTTTTCATTTAAGAATATTCAAGTTTAAAATAAATAACAAACAAACCATTATAATATTTAATTTTTAATGGATTATTTTTTGGGATACATATATTTTTTAATAGAAATGCAAATATTCTAAGTTCTGTATTATTATTACAAAGATTTTAAGTTTTGTGTTATAATTGCAAAATTGAAAAGTTTTATGTTATAATTGCAAAATTCTGAAAAATATGTTATAATTGCAAAAGCATGAAAAATTGTGTTAATATTTGCAATTAACCCTTACTCCAAATATAGCTTCAAATGTAGCTGCTACAAATATTCACATTTAATAGTAGAATACCTTCATTGGTCCTATCGACCGCGTTGACGAAATAAAGTGTCTATATTTGTAGTGATTTGTTTTTTTTTTTTTCTTTTTGTTTCATGCATTATTTCATTATTATTTTGAAAACGTGAACAATATTTCTTTTAATTCCCAATATTTGTTTTTTTTTTAAAAGTTGAATACTGTAATAAATTTGAGCTTTGTTTGACGGATCAAATGTTTTGTTTCAAAATTGTGTTCCACTTTACTAATTTTAATTAATATACTCTCTCCGTCCCAGCAGAATTATCACACTTATAAAATCGGACGTCCTAATCGAATTGTCACATTTGTAAAAATGACAGCTTTTTCACACTCAACAATAAAATATTAATCTCACTAACTCATTCTAAACTCACAACTCTTAATTTTCGTGCCGAAAAGAAATGTGACAATTAACACGGGATGGAGGGAGTACTAATTTTAATTAATATTTTTTATGATGACAAAAATAAAGTATAATATAATATACTCTAATTGATTTTTAAGAACAAAAATCAAAATTCTAAAAAAACAAAAATTATAGTTATAAACTCTGAAAATAATTATTAAAAAACATTATATATCCTAATTGGGTGGGATAATCCTACGGAAGAACTTATAAAATTAATACAAATTATAATAAATTAAAATTATATAAATATATTTAATAAAAATTAATAATTTTAAAAATGAAATTAAGGGTGAAACGTGAAAAGTAGGATAGAGCATGCCATTTATTTGTGTGGTCAAAATTATAATATAACAAACAAAATTTATAATAACGACGCAATATTTCTCACTAATTTCTTGGCTTACCAAACTCCCGGCCCCCTTAAATGTCTATACACCCAGGCTGCCCCATCGCTCCTTGTTTCCCTTCTCTCTCAAGAAACTCCCTATTGCCTTTTTTTCTTGTAGTGTATGTACTTGCATCGTGAAATCGTTGCCACGTGCAGTTAGAGATTATGAATTATTAATTTTATAGGAGAAGGAATATGATCGTGAAGCAGAGGATAGTTCGGGTTCAAAGTTTGGAAAACCGGGTTAGGGGCTGATGGGGACGACGAACGATGGCGAGATGATGGAGATGGAGGAGAGGATAGGTGGGAGAGATGAAGATGGCGGACCAGAATTTGCAGCTGCATGCAGTCTTGCTTGGAAGGATTTGACTGTAATGATCAGCCTTCGCAATGGAAAGCCACACACTATTCTCCACCAAATCTCTGGTTATGCTGAGCCTGGAACCCTTACAGCTCTCATCGGGCCTTCGGGCTCCGGCAAGACTACGCTCCTCGACGCCTTGTCCGGCCGCCTTGCAGCCGATGCTTTCCTCTCCGGTGACATTCTCCTCAACGGCCGTAAGGCCAAGTTATCCTTTGGCACTGTAGTGAGTCTACTTTATGTTTGTGTTTATTTTTTTCTCACTTGTTTATTCACTTAAAATATTTCTAGTTGTAAAAATTGTTAGGCGCTAGTTGGACGTTCCGACGGGGTCTAGGACCAATGTATTTTGTAGGCAGTAGTTAATCAGTAAATTAATTTTTTATATTTAATATTTATAATAGATATTTATTAATAAATAAAATTAAGGTCATATAAATTTTAATTATTCTTTAAAAAATATAAAAAATAGGGCCGCATAAATCGATTACGTGACACATAACTCGCTTAATCGGTCACTTAGTCAACCTGTAGTGAGTTTAGTCGGCCACTAAATCGGTGTCACTGGCGAATGAAGCCTTGAGCTGGAGGGGGCTGCCGCCCCACGAGCAGCCGAATTTTTTTTTCTAATTATATTTAAAAAAAATTACAAAACTCGATTTAAGAGGATGTGGTAGCTAGAGTCCCACGACATCTAAAGTTTGCCTCCGCCCCTAATCGGCGCTTAGATGACTTAGGTGGCCTGGGGTGCTTAGACACTGATTACTCATCACATCAATTAGATAAAGAAATTTGAAAGTATTCAATTCAGTTGGGGACCGGCTAGCACCTAAGTAAACCCGAATTTTTATAAAAATGATTAAAAATTTAAAGGTAAAACAATCAAAAACAGCAAGAAGTGATGTGATGTCTCCAATTATTTGGTGGTGCAGGCATATGTGGCACAGGATGAAAACTTGATTGGAACTTTAACAGTCAAAGAAACCATTGCATATTCGGCAAAACTACGGCTCGCCGACAACACACCGAGCTCAGAAAGAATCTCCATCATCGAAAACACCATCTTAGAGATGGGACTTCAAGATTGTGCCGACACGATGATCGGAAACTGGCACTTGCGCGGGATCAGCGGAGGCGAGAAGCGGCGAGTCAGCATTGCTATAGAGCTGCTCATGAGGCCAAGGCTCCTATTTCTTGATGAGCCCACCAGTGGCCTAGACAGGTCCATCAAAATCACTCCATTAATTTTCACTCTCTGTTTCGTAATCACTGATATATATTCTTGAGGTGCAGCGCCGCAGCCTTCTTCGTGACGCAGACACTGCGGGGGTTGGCTAATGATAAGCGGACTGTGGTAGCCTCCATCCACCAGCCGAGCAGCGAGGTTTTCGAGCTGTTTGATGGGTTGTGCTTGCTTTCCGGTGGCAGAACAGTCTACTTTGGACAAGCATCACAAGCTTACGAGGCTAGAATCTTCTTGTTTGTCTGAATCTTGATTTTGTTGAGGCTTGATGTTGACTGTTGAGTTGCATTGAATATTGTGCAGTTTTTTGGGACTGCTGGATTCCCCTGTCCTGATCTGGTTAACCCCGCGGATCACTTCATCCGTTGCATCAATTCTGATTTCGACAAAGTCAGAACATCAATGAAACAGCAGGTGATAACTGATAAATATATATATATTTTTGTGTGTGTAAATTTAAGATAATTATTAAAATGTTGTAATGATTTATAGTTTGAGATAAGTGATGATCCCCTGAAGGAAGTGGCGGCAGGTGAAGCCATTCAGATTCTTGTAGACTCTTACCGCACCTCTGAATACAGTTGTTCAACACTAGAAAAGATTGAGGAAATGTCCAAAGTTGTAAGTTTTTGCAAAAATAATTGTATTTGTAGGTGAAGAATATATAAAGTAATAATTATGGATATATGCAGAAAGGAAGTATAGTGAATTTTGGAGGGAGTGAAGCGAGTTTCTTGAGACAAGCGATGACACTGACAGAGCGGTCGTTTGTAAATATGTGGAGGGATTTTGGGTATTATTGGCTGAGGCTTGCTATCTACATTGTCGTCACTGTCTGCATTGGAACTATTTACTTGGATATTGGTACTAGTTTTAGTGCCATCCAGGTATCTTCAAATCCTAAATAAATTTTCCAAATTAATTAATACTACTCATTTTATGGCACAATTTAAATAAATGCAGGCGAGGGGAGCATGTTCGTCTTTCGTGTTTGGCTTTGTGACGTTCATGTCGATTGGAGGGTTTCCGAATTTCGTGGAGGATATGAAGGTACGTAGTTTTAATTATATATATAGCATTGTCAGTAGTGCACCAATTAAACACTAGTCAATAGCAGTGGCGGATCCAGAAAATTTTCCCGAGGGGGGCTGAATTTTTTTTTTCGCCTTAACCTTAACTTCAATCATTATATATCATTTTTTTCCTTATTTTCATCCATTTTTTCTTCTATACAAGGGGGCTATACCATAAAAAATCGGATCATGATACTACAAAAACGAAAAAAAAAAATCGGGCTAGGGGGGGCTCCCTACATAGATCCGCCACTAGTCAATAGTGCACCAATCCGAAAAAATTCTTAATCGGTCGAAAAAATTGATTTTTTTTTATGCAATGCCTAGGTGCGGGCTAGCGGCCTAGGTGGCCAAATTAGGCGGATTAGTCGATCGGTAAAATCGGTCAATTATGCGGTTTTATAATATTTTAATTAAAAAATAAAATTTAAAAATTTGAATTAGAAAATTAAATATTAAAATCAAATAAACCCTAAATCTTAATTCCCAAATTAAATTTTCTATTCATCGTAAAATTCCCACCCTTTATTTTTTTTAATGACATTATTATTAAAAGGTATTTATTTACTCAATTACTTGTTTTATGCATGTTAATGTAAAATTGTGATATTATTTGAAATGTTGGAATGTTGCTAAACTATTTACACTTTTGTTTATTACTACCTCCGTCCCATAACAATTGTCTTGTTTGGAAATGGCACAGATACCAATGCGAGTAGAGATAGAGGAAATTAGTATTTTATTAGTGAGTGTGTATAAACTTTCCATTTTAGGAAAGAAGACAATTGTTTGGGACAAACGAAAAAGGAAAACAAGACAATTGTTTTGGGACGGAGGGAGTACTTTCTTTTGTTTTGGAATTGCTTTGAAATGCTGGATTGTCGTAGATATTTTAAGTAAATATTAAAATATCTAAGATAAATAAATATTGATTATTTATTACTTTATAAAGATGTTCAAATATATGAAAAAAATCGATCAACCGCCTAAATCTCGCTTAGACATTAGGTTCCTCTGGCTCCCAACTAGTGCCTAACGATTTTTACAATATCGATATATAGGTGTTCCGGAGGGAGAGGCTGAATGGGCACTACGGCGTGGGGGCGTTTGTGATCAGCAACACATTATCAGCTATGCCTTATCTCATTACTATAAGCTTAGTTTCGGGCACAATCTGCTACTTCATGGTCCATTTTCACCCAGGGTTCTCGCATTATGCATTCTTCGTGGTGTGCCTTTATGCCAGCGTCACTGTCGTCGAAAGCCTCATGATGGTTCTCTCTAGTCTCGTTCCTAATTTCCTCATGGGCATCACTCTCGGCTCCGGCATCCAGGTCCTACCCTCATCTGTTTATTTGATCTTAAAAGCAAGATCTCTTCTTTCAACGTTATAAATTGTTGAGAATTGATCGAATTCAGGGGATATTTATGCTGGTGTCTGGCTTCTTCCGCCTCCCAAACGACATCCCAAAGCCTGTTTGGCGCTATCCGGTCATGTACATGAGTTTTCACTACTGGGCTTTGCAGGTACCTAACCCAATCTACATTCAATCCAATTTATCCATGTATTTGAATGTGAAAATATTGAATTGATTTAACTTCACGGTTTTATTTTTGGACATCACCTAAAAAGCTTGGCTTTTTTTTTAAAAAAATGAGACTTTGAATTTGTCATACCCACTAATATGCACTTTCAATTAAACTATTTGGCTTTAGTCAAGAACGTTGGTCAATTACTCAATTTAATCTTTTTTTTTAAAAAAGAATGATTTAAAATACTTAATTTTTATAGTGTGAGTGTGACGTAATTGTGACAAAAACTTGTGCGGAGTGGTATCTTTTTTTAAGACATGTATAAAATATATAATTTAGTAAATAATCAATTTTAGCAATGTAAATGATATACTCCCTCCGAACAGAATAACCAATTATATTAGTGTAGAAGAATTAATATTTTATTGATTAGTGTGGAAATGAGACTAATAAATGGGACAGACCGAAAAAGAATATGAGATTCATATGACAGGATGGAGGGAGTATTTCAGAATATTAAATAATATATTGGTGGAGTTTTATCAATTTAAGTCCCGAAATATAGTTTAATTATCGATTTAGGAGCCTGAAGATTAATTCTTAGTTTAGGACTTGAAAATCACAAAAAAATTATATTCAGAACCCGAAAGATCATACAATTCTCAATCCAGGACCTCAATATATTGAGAATTGTTAGATCTGTTGGGTCCTCGATTGACAAATTATCTTTCGTGTCCTGAATCGATAATTAAACTATTTTCTAAGTCCTAAATTGACAAATCTCTGCATAATTTGCTATACTGAAATATATCATTTGCATGTATACAATACATACATTTTCTAAGAAATATAAAATATATAATACATCATTTGTATATATAAAATAGTGCATCATTTAATTTTCATGTATTGTGAATGGAACGGAACGTGTTCAAAAGTTTCATAAATGTCTCGCAAAAGACTCAATGCGTAATTATATATACTTGATTGCAGGGGCAGTATCAAAATGATCTGAAAGGGCTGTTATTTGACAGCATCTCACCAGATGATCCCAAGATTCCGGGAGAGTTCATACTAGAAAATATATTCCAAATCGACACAGACAGATCGAAATGGGTGGATCTGAGTGTAATATTCAGCATGATCATCATATACAGGCTCCTCTTCTTCTCCATCATCAAATTCAACGAAGTTGTCACTCCATGGATTCGAGCTTACATTGCTACCAAAAGAATGCAACACCACACAATCAACAACAACAACAATAATAATAATGATCGTGATCATGATGATGATCGGCGTGTCGAAATTATCTCGCTGTCTCCAACTCCGTCGCAAGATCTTCGTCACCCTCCTCCTCCTCCGACAGAGGAGGCAAGTTCTACATCAGATTCTAACACTGCCGATTCGCATGTTATTTCTGCTTAATTACTAATTTATTGTTGTACAAAATATAAATTATTCATGTGTAGATTGATCAATGTCTCTACTTGACTAATTTATGTCTCACATTAATACATACTTAATTCTTTTATCATGCTCCATACTACTATGCTTCTCATTCTAGATTTGCACCAGTTTTGTAAACTTCCACCCACGCCAAATCGATCAATAAAAATGTATTTATAATAGAGAAAATGATGTATTAAACAAAAGTAAATACTGACGTATCGACATTTAATGTAAAAATACAAATGGATGTATATATATGGGATTTAAGTCAAAATCTTAATATCCTTTTCCATTATATATAATGCGTAGATTGAGTTTATGGAGCATTTATAAAAGTAAAATACTTAAATATATCTTTTATATTTATCCCAACAAAAAAAATGATGCCAAGGATCTAAACTTTAAATTTCAGATCCATTGAGTTCCATTTGACCCTGATTGCCACAACAAAACAGAGAGCTCATTTTACAGACTTCATCTCAGCATGCTTCTTGAGATTTATCTATATCTTTTGTATTCTTGTACATCAAGTTAGGTTATATCTTTTCATATCTTTAATTATGCTAGGTAGATTTGTTTTCCAAACACTATATAAACCATGTTGTATCTCCTTTTTTGAATGTCCCACATCGGCCATGGACATTAGAGTATACCACTATATAATAGTGGAGGTTCCCTCTCCTTACAAGCCGGTTTTGTAGGGAGAAGTGGGGATCTTTACCTTGCATATTCTGTCAACCATGAGCCGGCCTCACATTCACTAAGGGCGATGCATTTTTACGTGGATATTCAGATGCCGATTGGGCTAGATGCCCCGATACACGACGTTCTACTTACGGTTATTCTATCTTCTCGGATCCCAACTTGGTCTCCTGGAGTGCAAAGAAGCAACCAACAGTTTCGCGCTCTAGTTGTGAGTCGGAATATCGCGTCATCGCCAACACTGCCTCCGAGATGCAATGGGTGTCGAATATCCTACGTGAGTTACACTTTGATATCCGCTCCACGCCATGCATTTACTCTGATAATGCTAGTGCACTGTTCCTGACACAGAATCCCATCTCTCATAAACGAGCTAAGCACATAGACATTGACTATCGTTTTGTGCGGGAACTCGTTACTTCCAACAAGCTGCATACGAAGTTTGTCCCTTCTGAAGATCAAATTGCTGACATCTTCACCAAAAGCCTCTCTCGCAGCTTGTTCGAACATTTCTGCACCAAGCTTTGACTTTCACCGTCGTCTTCGCTTGCGGGGGGTCTTGATATTTATCTATATCTTTTGTATTCTTGTACATCAAGTTAGGTTATATCTTTAATTATGCTAGGTAGATTTGTTTTCCAAACACTATATAAACCATGTTGTATCTCCTTTTTTGATTGAGTGAAATAAAAGAATATTATTTCTCACAATGCTCATTTCACTTTAACATGTATAAATTCGTGGCTAACCTACTTTCATCAACATGTATGCTCAATTTCAGACATCACACATCTCACATAATGTTCATAAATCATAGATCTCATGGCATACCATGTATTCAAGCAATATATAAACAATAAGCATCAACATATTCAAGATTGGTCATTAGATATGCTTATCTTCAACCCTAGTTCATCATTTGCTCTAAAATTTGACAAGGGGATGCAAGCTCCTAAACGTCTTTAATAGGATCTAAAGAGAGTAAATAGAGATTATTTGAAGAGTTTAAGTTCAGATCTAAGCCTCTCTTCCTCAAACTTTGAACATGGTGCTTCCTAGCTCTTATTTGCTCTCTTCTTGCTTCCTACTTCTTGTACATCTCTAGATCTATCATTTAGCTCCATGGATCTTCATTTTCCAGCCTTGGTCGAAAATGGAAGCTTGGAATTGAGGGGTGTTGTTGGGTTCAAAAGGAAGAGGAAGGGGAGAGGGTAAGGTTTTTGTAAAAATGGAGGTGATTTGAGGTGGAAATGGTGTAGTTCTAGCTTGGTTTTTGTGGCTGCATTTTGAGAGCTTCAATGGAGGTTCTACAATGGTGATGAGAGGTTGGAGAAGATGAAATGAATGTGGAGAGATGGTGGGTGTCGATCAAGAGAGGGGAGAAGGGAGGTGGAGTGTAGTATTGTATAACTTTTGTATGTATATATCTGTCACACTCTGACTTCCCGAATAACCAAAGTGTGGCATATTGGGGTGAACAATAACAATCGGGAATAAGGCTCAAAGTAGTACAGCGGATGTAGCGTAGTTGGTATACATATATGAAGATATGTACCCTTGGGTATCCTCATACGATTTGAATTCAAAAGATTGCTCAGCACACCCTCATTCTTATTTACTGTTCAACCTGCAAATTCAGAAATAAATGCAGGGCTGAGTACATTGTACCCAGTGGACACATTGCCAAATCATACATATATAAGACTGACATGCCAACTCACACAGCAACACATGAGCTTTTACTTTAAAATGGACTCATATGCTACAAAACATTTCCTCTTAACTGCACAGTTTAACTCAACCCATACATTCACTATCTGTTTAAAGGGTGTGATCAGGAAGCAGGCCTACTTCCATGACCACGGTATCCAGCCTATTTGGTAAGACCTTTCTCTCACCAGGTCTGGCACCAAGTGCACTAATCTCGGCTCTCGTAGAGTCATCGAGAACCGATCGTTCCTATTACCTTGATATTCGAAATGTCTAAGGCTCTGGCCGTATTCCCCAGCTCAGATTTCTACATACTCTCTGACCGCCTTTCCGGTTCAGAGGACAGATAGGAAATGCAGAATAATATTTAGGCATGCTCAATCATTTAAAAAAAACAAAACACAGTTTCATTTCGTAAATAATTTAAGAATACATTTTTATTTGTAATAGGAAAGCCCACCTTTCGTCCGCTATAAATTCGGGTGTGGGTTCAAGTTTGCAAAAGCCTTTGCTTGCCCCTTATTATTTCCTTCGCGCGGAACAACGAAAACGTACATACATAATGTTCAACAATCAACCATAAATCCAAAAATCTAAATTCAAATCATAATTCATAAAAACTCATTTTAATTGAATTTAACTAAAAATTCTTGTAATTAGAATTTCTTTCATGCATCTCTTTTCCTATACTTTAACGGCAATTAGCTATTTATCTAAATACTAACATGCTCCCAACTTAATTTATAGTCTTTTTACTCTTTTGTTTGTTAAACTCTAAACTCATACAAATTACAATCGTTCATAATTAACCATTATCAATGTTCTAAACATCAACAAATTTTTATCTCAACTCACGGTTTATTCGTATCTCATATTAGCTAAGTTCCAAGTTCATATTCAACTCATTTTAGTTGCACTAGTGTTGCTCTTATTTATAAACTTTCTTAAGTATTTTCTTCTTATGTTCCAACCATAACTTACCAAGTATCTTAACTATAATATTATATATAATTATCAATATATATTCAGATTTAGTTAATTTATCAATCTCATATATAATTCATTTTTTTCCCAGTTCAGCTCCAATTTTCTATCAGACTACTAATAATTAACTTCCAATTTAATTATGAGTCAATCATTTATTTTCTTATTAATTAAATTCCAAACTCAGAAAATACAAAGTGATATAAAACTCCAATTGTTTATTAATATTTAAATCATTATGCTATATATTATAATTTATTTGTGGCTTTGTTCTTTATTCTATCATCACAATAGGCTCTTAAATGAAATATACGAATTGAAAAATATGGAGTCCGACTCAATTTGCTGCAAGTTTAACCACTCAGTGACTAACATAAACCATCGTCGAGCCGGCTGTTCTTCTTCCCTGCTCCTATTTTCCTAACTCCTTAACCATTTTTCAACCAACCAACACATACCCAGTTCAATTCAGGTACAAAAATATATTCTTAGCACTTTATATTCCAAAAAAAATATGAGTGCAGACCAAAGATATCAGCTCAACAGTCAAGAAACATCATAAATTATACCTTCTTAGTTTCTGGCAAAATCTCACAATCTCCACCCTTTCAACCACGATTTCTCAAAAATTCTCCCAACCACAAATAGATATAACGTCCCTGGATGCTATACATGCTGAGTTATTGAGCTACAACATCATTTTCATAGGGTTTAAACTTAAAATTTTTGAGAGTATACCGATTCTTTCACAGAAACTCCAGAGACGATTATCTCCTTCGATACTTAACCAAATCACGCAAATTTTATATCTGAATTCATCAATTTGCGAAGATCTTTCGGGCTCATAAAGGATGTTTCTCCTAATATTCGCTCAAACGATCGAAAAATACAAATGAACAAAGCTGTCGCTGGTGGGGTTTTAGTTCACAGAGGGAACAAATGGGAAACGAATTTCGAACCTTTCTCCCCGATTTCTTTTGGATTAATCATAAATTTCAGACACCTAATCATAATTCAGGATGAGTCATACGTCTGTACTACATTTGAATGACAATGCCATCCATAGTTGATTTATTTCATTTTAATTTGTTAAATTAATTGTTACAATTATCGTAGATATATAAATTACAATTTAGTCAAACTCAAACTTCATTAAATTGCTTAAATTTGGTCAAACCTCGTGTTCTCAATCCGATCAATTGAATTGATTCGTAACATCAAATTCTAGTAGTACCCAACTTGGTTTGAAAAGTGTAGCTTCCGATTGCGAGCTGTAGCTCATCAAGTTTAATTATCAAAATAATACACTAATTAGTCAACTAGAATTTCCATCATAAAAATTCCACTTGCATGATCATTTAAAGTATGCCATATCATACTTATTTACATAATCCGTAATAATAAAAAATTTTAGATCCATAAGCTACATCTTGATTTCCGACCAATTATAAATAAAACCCAAATAAGCCTTAATTAACTTAATTATAAGATTCATAAATTTTAGGTTATTACAATATCTGAGAGGCAATGATTGTGTCTACACACTTTTCTTTCATGACTACTTTGACATTCTATTATTTAAGTGGCCACACACAATATTTCTTCTAGAGGGCCTAGCATGGTAATTAGGCTATGCTCACACAAGTATTAAAATATTCCAATACTAAACATTTTCCCCAATATATATATATATATATATATATATATATATATATATA
>JAPKLW010002350.1:2271-67723 GCA_026898455.1 Plectranthus barbatus | reverse complement strand
ATATATATATATATATATATATATATATATCATAAGGTTGGAATTTACATAATTCCCCTATCTTATTTAAATAGGGCCAAATATCTCTAGGAAGGAACATGAAATAATTTCCGGAAATTTGCTTCGGAAATAAGTCTCGAATATATTCACAAATAATATTAGAAGAAAATTAATATGAAATATTCCTCTTATTATTTTAAGAGGTAGCCGAAATAAATAGAAAAATTAAGGAGATAAATTCTTGAACTCACCTCGGAATTATTATCGATTAATTATGCTACATTGATTTTAATTATGAAATTGGACCTTGAAAATTCCTCATGAAATTATTTAAATAGGTGTTAGAGGTCCGGACCAGATCAGACCCGAACATCGGGCCAAGCTCGATGGATGGGCCAGGCCCACTATCGACCTCAACACAAGGATCTTCAGTTTGAACTGAGAATATCAGATAGCGAGTGGTTCGAAGGGCAAAAGTAGTTCAGATTACGATAAAGAAGCTCGATTTGGTTCCCCTATAGTTCTACCCGGCCGAGCTGAAAGGAAGAGGAGCTCGACGAGAGGAATGCGCGATCGAGACCCCGTGAATATCTCAACGAACCAGCCAACGGCCACTCTGCGGGAAAATCGGAGCTGCCACACCACGATGAGGAGTCCGGACGGTTGAGAACGGCACGAAAATCCTAGAACTTCCGCATCCCTATAAATAGATCCCAAGACCCATTACAAAGGGGGGATTTTTCCGAACGAGAGCATACACTAAAGTTCTTATTATTGTTCTGCTATTTCCCGTCCTAAACACAATTCTTCTAGGCCAGATTAATAGTTTTATTAGAAGTATTTCTTGTTAGTTTGACTAGGTTAGCCACGTCTGTCATTCACACTGTAAAAAGTCTTCATTTTATATTATAGTTCTCGGGGCTCCGATTCACAGTAAAATCGAACCTCAACAATTTGGCGCCCACCGTGGGGCCTCGGGAACAACTCTCGTTCTTTCTTTTGCAGGAATGGCGGACGATCCAGGCAACACTCGTACGGAAGGCGTGGATGATCAAGGTACCGCTCCGGTCGAAGGATGAGGCCGAGGATCTAATCTCGGAGCAGGTCGAGGGACCACGGCGGGAGCAGGCCGAGGGGTCCCAGCAGTATCGGGACAAGGGCGAGCCGCCACGACTAGTGGCGGGGCTCCGCGCACGCCCAACCCAACCGGGACGGTGAGCGAACTGATGAAAGAATTCAACGCTACTCCACTCGGAGACCTAGCGTTCTTGCCGTCGCCGCCCTATGTACTGCAAAGTCCCGACGTTTCAAGGCTGGTGATGCAGGTGCAAAGGACGCAGGGCGCGTTGGAAGAGATGGCGAGGAGGTATGAACTCCTCGAAAGGGAAAATCGGAGGTTGCAGTTGCAGAATATCAATAAACATCCGATTGTCGAAGATCCGCGAAGTGCGGAGAGGAACATTGGAGACACCACGAGAAATCTGGAATCAGATTTCAATCATACTGAAACACCCGCCGAGAGAACTCCGGAAGATCCTCCAGCACTCAGAAATCAGACCGGACAAATGAGTCAATCAAAATTGCAAGCCATTCAACAGATCGAGCGAAGGTTCGAGCAAAGATTCGGCCACCTCGAATCACTGTTATCCAGGATCCCATGGCTCCCAGCACCGGAGAAAACTATACCAAGATAAAGCTATGCTGAGTCGCCCTTTTCGCCGGATATCGCCGGTGCCGAACTCCCTGCCAGGTTCGCCCCACCTAGTTTCGTCCTCTACGACGGAACTTCTGATCCAGAAAACCATATAGCCGTCTACCGGTTGAAGATGCTGGCGTTAGCAATTCCGGGCGCCTTAATGGAGGCGTGCATGTGCAAAAGTTTCGGATCGAGCCTGACCGGTCCTGCTCTCCAATGGTTTATAAACTTACCTCGGAGTTCGATATCCACTTTTGCCGAACTACACCAGTTGTTCCTGCGACAATACTCAAGCAGCAGGCGCCTGGACAAGCATCCGGATGATCTGTACGCCGTGATCCAGAGACCAGGGGAACCTCTGAGGGCGTATCTCTCAAGGTTTAATAAGGAACTGGTCGCAGTGCCCAACTGCCCAAACAGCACTGCCGTGCGAGCTTTCACGAAAGGCCTCGATGTAGATTCCGATCTATATCGCGAGCTCTCCATCTATCCTTGCCAAACGATGGATGACGCTCTGAACCGTGCATAGGCTCTGATCAAGTGGGAGGAGGACGAGCCTTATCGACGGGCGCGTCGAAACAGCGGGAGGCCGAACACCCGAGAGGAGGGCCGCAGAGAGCAGAGAGACAGGCGCCCTCCGAGGCCGCACCCATATAGCAAGCCGCCCCAGATTAATCATCTGGGGTCATACATTCCGGAGTACACGCTCTCCATCACACCGGCAGATCTGGTTCAAAATGTACTCCGAAGGATGCCCGAGAAGGTAAAGTGTCCCCCGAAGATGAAGGCTGACCCGGCCCACACGCGACACTCAGAAATTCTGTGAATTTCACAACGATCATGGCCACACCACCGCGGATTGTCGTGCCTTACGCCTCGAGGTGGTGGAACTCCTCAAGAAGGGGTATTTGGCGGAATACTTATCAGATCGGGGAAAAAAGACCTGGACTCAGGATAAACGCACGGATGGGTCAGATCCAGAAAGAGCAAGTGCCCCGAAGCCATCGGTCCCGGTACGGACCATAAATTTTATAATCGGGGGATCAGAAATCAGCGGAGTCACTAAGTCCGCAGCAAAGCGAGCCAGAAGACTGACCAAGGAGGAGGCTGTGGCTCCGCGACGGAACCCGGGCCATCACCCAATCGAATTCACAAGCGAGGAGGTACCAGGACTAAGTCACCCCCACGACGACGTCTTGGTAATATCATTACTCATATCGAACTGTCTCGTGAAAAGGATCCTGGTCGATAATGGGAGTTCGGCGAACATCCTGTTCATGAACGCACTCAAAGAAATGAAGATTCCAGAAGAAAAGATTGTTCGATCTCAGACCCCACTAATTGGTTTTAATAGCGGCGTGCAAATGACAATTGGGACGGTGGTCCTCCCGACGTACTGCGGAGGGACGCACTTTGACATTTCTTTCATGGTCGTAGACGCTCCTAGCGCCTATAACGCTCTGTTAGGGCGACCTTGGTTGCACCAATTGAAAGCCGTCCCTTCGACTTTCCATCAAGTAGTCAAGTTCCCCACGGTTGAGGGAGTTTGCACGATCCGAGGGGAACAAAACGCCGCCAAGAAATGCTACTACGCGAGCTTCAAAGCGGTATGCGCTCAACAACACTTCTCCAGAAGAGAGCCACTACCACCCGCAGGAGAGTCAGAAGAAACAGAAGAGGTCGAACTTGATTCGACTAACCCAGCTAAGAAAACAAACATCGGGGCAGGCTTGGAGCCCGAGGTTAGGAGTCAACTGATTGACTTTCTCAGTAAGGAGAAGGACGTGTTCGCATGGTCACACAGAGACATGGTCGGCATCGACCCTGAAGTAATGATGCACAAGCTGCATGTCGATACAAACCATAGACCCATACAGCAGAGAAGAAGAAAGTTCTCCGCAGAAAAGAACGAAGCAATCAATGAAGAAGTACAGAAGCTGCTGGACGTAGGGTCCGTACGCGAGGTGAAATACCCAACTTGGCTCGCCATCGTGGTAGTGGTCAAAAAGAAGAACGGGAAGAACCGGGTATGCGTAGATTACACAGACCTAAACAAGGCTTATCCGAAAGATCCGTACCCGTTGCCCCACATCGATTGCATCGTCGACGCTACCTCTGGGCATGAGCTACTAAGTTTAATGGACGCATTTTCGGGATATAACAAAATCCTCATGCACCCAGAGGACCAAGAGAAAACGGCCTTCATGACAAGTAAGGGAATCTACTGCTACAAAGTCATGCCTTTCGGACTCAAGAATGCGGGATCGACGTATCAAAGACTCGTGAACAAGATGCTCGAACCACTTATTGGAAAGACGATGGAAGTTTACATAGATGATATGCTCGTGAAATCAAAGTCCGCAGGCGACCACGTCGGTCACCTGCGCCAAGCGTTCGAAATCCTCAACAAATACAAAATGAAGCTGAACCCCGCAAAATGCACGTTCGGAGTAGCCTCGGGCAAATTTCTGGGGCATGTAGTCACCACGCGAGGGATAGAAGCTGACCCTGACCAAATTCGGCAGTCAGAGGGATAGCACACCCGAAAAATCCGAAGGAAGTCCAGAAGCTTACAGGCCGGCTGGCAGCGCTCAGCCATTTTATTTCCAGATACTCAGACAGAACACATGAATTCTTCCAAGTCCTTCGAAATGGAAAGAAGTTCGAATGGACAGAAGAGTGTGCAAAGGCCCTAGAACAACTAAAAGACTACCTCGCCAGTCCTCCGCTCCTAACGAAACCCGAAAAGGCAGAAGCATTGCTGCTCTACTTGTCTGTATCGGAGCACGCACTCGGAGCAGTCCTCGTAAAGGAAGTTGCTGGAAAGCAGCGACCAGTTCACTATGCGAGCAAGCCATTGCTCGACCCCAAAACGAGATACACGGCGCTTGAAAAATTAGCACTGGCATTAGTAACAGCGTCACATAAGCTGAGACCGTATTTCGAGTCTCACCCGATTAAAGTAGTTTCATCCTACCCATTGCGGACCGTATTTTCGAAGCCAAGTCTGTCGGGGCGATTGCTAAAGTGGGTAGTGGAAATCGGGGCCTACGGCCTCGAGTTCGAGCCGCGAACTACGATCAAATCACAAGTGCTGGCTGATTTTATCGCCGAATTCACCGGCAACCTTCAGACCGATGCAGAAAAGGAAGTAGCAAGCCTGGAAGTCAAAGAAGCGGTAGCAGAGCCATGGATCCTGCAGGTAGATGGATCAAATAACATTCACGGGAATGGAGCCGGGATAAGGCTCCGCAGCCCGATGGGGGAAATCTTTGAGAGAGCAATCCGCCTGAACTTTGAAGCCACAAACAATGAGGCAGAATACGAGGCACTGATACGAGGCATGCAACTGGCCAAAGAACTAGGAGCCCGCCGCCTACAGGTGCAGGGGGACTCACAACTAGTAGTCATGCAGGTGGAGGATCATTTCCAGGTTAAAGAGCCCAGATTACAAAAATACTACGACCTGGCCCGAAAGATGAGGGAAGAATCTGAAGATTGCGAAGTAAAGCACATAGCCCGAGAGGAAAACGCCGAGGCAGATGCGTTAGCAAATCTAGCCTCCTTTAAACAAGTGAAGCAGAACTGACCTATCATAATATCCTGGGCCGAAGAACCGGCCGCCCCAGAAATTGAAGTGATGGACCTGACAATTGGAGAGTCGTGGATAGGGCCGATACTAAGGTATCTCGAGTCAAGAATCCTACCCGAAGATCAAACAGAGGCAGTGCGATTGACCAGGCTGGAAGCAAAATACACAATTCTTGGCGGAAACCTGTACCGAAGGTCGGTCGAAGGACCACTTCTCAAGTGCCTCAAACCCTCAGCCGGGCAGGTGATCCTCATGGAGATCCACGAGGGAGATTGCAGAAGCCACCAAGGGGCTAGACCACTAGCACACAAAGTAATCTCGGTTGGCTTCTACTGGCCAACGTTGCGGAAAGATGCCAAGGACTACGTTCGAAGCTGCGAAGCTTGTCAGAGGTTCGAAGTGACGAATCAAAGCCACGCAGAACCACTCCACGCAACGGTCGCGGCGTGGCCCTTCATGACTTGGGGGATGGATATAGTAGGAAAGCTGCCGAAAGGAGTTGGACAAAAAGAATACATCCTAGTCGCCACCGACTACTTCACCAAGTGGGTCGAGGCAGAAGCATTTGCCAACGTGAGAGAGCAGGAAGTAATTAAGTTCTTATGGACCCACATCCTTTGCAGATTCGGGATACCAAAAGAAATCAGAACGGATAACGGCACACAATTTACAGGACGAAAAGTACAAGAGTTCTGCGACCAATACAATATCAAGCTGATATTCTCGACGCCAAGGTACCCAGAAGCCAATGGACAAGCCGAGTCGACAAACAAAACTATCATGGCTACAATGAAGAAAAGACTCGAGGCACATAAATCGAAGTGGGTGGATGAGCTACCAGGTGTCTTATGGGCTTATCGAACCACTCCAAGAACATCAACAGGGAGCTCCCCCTTTGCCCTAGCCTACGGCGAAGAGGCTGTTATACCAGCAGAAGTCCGAGGCGGCAGTTTACGCGTGGAAGCTTGTCAAGAGGGAGCGAACTACGAAAAGTTGCTCAAAGACCTAGAGCTGATCGATGAAAAGAGAGACCAAGCACTGCTAAGCATGGCTTAGAGAAGAAAGCAGGTCGAGAGATTTTTCAACAAGAAGGTCCGCATGCGGACCCTCCAGGAAGGGGACTGGGTACTAAGGAAGGTCTTCCAGAACACCAAGGATAAGAGTCAAGGAAAGCTTGCACCCACATGGGAGGGTCCTTACAAGGTTACCAGAGTTGTGGGGCGAGGAGCCTACCACCTAGAGGACCATGACGGAAGGGAGATCGGGAATAGCTGGAATATCAAACACCTGAAGAAATATTACTTCTAAAGGAAATGAGGTCGACAGAGCTTGACCTCACAGATACGCCTTTATAACCCTACTTCACCCCTATTTTTTATTTCTTATTTTTATCCAAATCGACTACTGACTTGAGCGTCGGAGGGGCGATGCTTCGGCATCGCCCGACCTCTCACGATTCTTTTTTCGCAGAAAAACTAAGTGAAGCAAGCGAACCACCAACACAATGAGGTATCGAACTCAAACCAGATAAACGCGCTCTATCTTATTTTATTTCTACTTTTATCTTTGATCAAGTCACTGACTTAAGCATCGGAGGGGCGATGCTTCGGCATCGCCCACCCCGACCACTATTAGTTTTAACAGGCACACAAAAATGAGATTGCAGGAAGGAAAAACAAAGCATTCGAAGTGCGAAAACAGTAAATCATTTACAATGCAGAAAATAGAATGTCTTGCAAGAAAAGTAAATTGTTCAGAACAGGAAAAATAGAAGAATTCGAAGCATTCAGGCGACAGAGAAGTCGTCGGGAGACGGACCAGGTCCCTGGTTCAAAGTCTGACCAGGCGTCGGCCCGGACTGCTCCTTCGGACCATCACCTCCTTGGGAGGAATCCTCGAGCAGCTTTTGATCCTGCTCGGCATCCTTCTCCTGCTCCTCCGGCTCTGGCTCATCCAGCGTGCTGAGGTCGAGGTCCGGGGAAACTTCCGGGAAATCCTTTCCCGGACCTCACTCTCGATCTGCTCGGAGAGAGTCTACGAGAAGGTTAGACGAGTCGAGAAATGCGAACAAACACAAACCCGATAGAAGGCGTACCTCATACGTCTCGGCAAAGAGCGGGGAGGTGATGAGTGTCGCGAAGTCAAGCCCCTCGCCCGTGTTCATGAGAGTAATCCGCTCCTCATACCTCACCACCTCGGCCGTATAACTCTCCCGTTGAGTCTTTAGCCAGGAATCGAGTGAGAGGAGCTGATCATTCCTCATCTTCAGGTCTGCGGCCAGCTTTTCCGCGTCCGCTCTGGCCGACGAGGCCACCCGACGTAGATCCTCGAGTTCAGCTTGGGTGGCCCCTACTTCCTTCATCGCCGCCTCAGCCCGTCCTTCCGCCGCGGCCACTCGGTCCTCCGCCTGATTAAGCTTATCATTCAGAGAGTCCACATACCTCCTCAAGGAGTCTCACTCCTTGCGAAGATTGAAGATCTCCCCGACGCATTTGTCGCCAAATACGTCGAGCTCGCGGCGGATCGGGTCGAGCTCCACCTGGGCCTGCGAGCCGAAACAGAAGTTAGGAACTTCCCATTAACAAAAACGAAAGTACGGGTCAGTATTCGAACCTGAAGCTGGAGGAGTTGATACTGCGCCAGCCGCGCCTGGGCAGTCCCGGACTGGTCCACACCCGAAAGGTTCGTCAGGATCTACCGGGCGCGGACCAGGAAGGAGTCCACCATCGGGTCCGGGGGACTCGCCGCAGGGACCACGGTCCTGTATGGGTTCTCGTACCTCGACCCATGATCCCCGGAACGGTGGCGACTGCGGCGGTTGGAGTCCTCCGACCTCTTCTCCTTCCGCCTCTCTCGCTCATCGGACTTTGACGGGACCTCCTGGTGGGAGGTCTCAGTCAATGCCACCTCCTGGGGCTTGAAAGACGGCGAAGGTAGGGGCGGCGGAGACAGAAGCTTCTCGACCTCCGTACGCTTTGGGGGATTCGGAGGTCGGCGTCGGGATTCTTCTTCTTCCCTCGCCCTCTTCCTATCCCTGAGGGCAGCCGCAACACGGTCCGCAGGAACCTGAGGACGACGGCGGGTCATTTCGACCGGCAAAGCGTACAACTCTCCCTTCGTGTTAAGGTACGTTGTCGAAGTAACGTAGCGCCCGTTCTGAACAACGGGCCACTCCCTATCACCCACCGTGATATCGTAAGCTCGGTCAACCCTGGCCTGCTCCTCCGGGGTAAGCTCCGGACGGGGGTGATCTGCAGGATAGAATAATATCGATCAGTTAAGGTCGAAAAGAACAAAACCAGTTCGCAGGGCACTAGGAACCCACGGATGGGGACACCGCCATGCCGAATGAACTCGGGATGTGCCTCGTTCATTTTGAGGTAAAAAAAGCTCATCCACCAGCCCGGTGAGTTCGACGGGGGCTTCTTGATCAATGTGGAGTACCCGGTGGACGACCAAGTGAAATAATAATAGTGCTTATCCGCGCACTGGTTGAAGCGGTACATGTAATGCCACTCCCTCACCGTCGGGCACCCTAGCCCTAGATCCATCCACATCAAAAGAACCCCAACTAAGTGGCACCAACAGTTCGGCGCGAGCTGAAAGGGGGAGAGGTTGTAGGAAGCCAGGACTTCAGAGAAGAAAGGATGCACGGGCAATCCGACCCCATTCTCCATCACCGCCGTGTAGAAAGCCACATGGCCTGGAGGAGGATCGAAACAACAGTTCGATTGGCGCGGGATGCAGAACCGCACGTCTTTGACCGGAACGGTGTCAGCAAGGGCCCATAGTGCCTCCCTGGTGACCGCGGACACCGCACCTAGCACCCGGTGCGTGTTCCATTCCTTCGGAAGAACGTAATCCCCCGCCAACTCAGGCTCCGCCGTCTCCCTCTCTTCGCCTTCGGCCCCGGCTGCCCGACCGAACCCGCTGGCCTCTCCATCGATAACCATCCGCTCCAGCCGACCGAATGTCTCGGCCAAGACCCTATTATCTTCAGAATCAGAATCTGGGCTCGGAGCGGCGTGACTCGTGCTCGGACCTGCCTTTTCCGGTCCCTGGAACAACAGGCTCCAGTCGGGGCCAGTAAAATCTTGGGCATTCGGAGCCCTAGGAGGTGAAGGAGTGAAAGGGGGCGTCGAACCCTCACGATTTTGAGGATCAGAACTCATCAGAAAAATCAAAATAAGTCAACCTAAAAAGAAAATCGAAAGGGGAGGTACGAGCCCCGGTCAACCCAAACACCCCACCAGAACCAAACCCCATGATGGAGTAACAAATCGAAAAACCAGGGGGAGGGAAAGAAATTCATCAACAAGAGAAAAGTCGGTTAGAGATCTACCTGAGATACGAAAGTGGGGAGAATCGCTTGCTAAAACACGATCGCGATGGAATTCTTGGTCACCGGAAGTATAGAACTGCCTTACCAGAAATCGCACAAGTCGAAAGAAAGAAGAAACTTTGGGAAAAGTGAGGGACACGATTCCCAAATGACGGTTATTAACTCGAAACAACCCCTCAGCTTCTCCAAAACCGCACCCGGATTTCGCAGAAATTACACAACTGCCACTGACTTTTGCCGCCCAAATTTTAAACACGTCAAAAGCAGTTCGCCGAAAAGCAGTTCGCTAGCGAACTCGATCAAAATAGATCGACTAACATTGGTAAGATAGTAAAACTATCTGCGCTGGGTAGACACACCCAGGCGCCGACATATAAGACCCCATAACCACGAGTCTGACTCGCTAGGGGCTCACCAGGTGGCCAGGAAAATTATCAAGGCAGAACCCGAACTGCCCAAAAATAAACGCCGCGGATTCGGGCCCACGGTGATGGCACCCGTAGCCGCCTTCCGGGGCTGCACGGGCCAGGACCCCCACAGAGGAAATTGGTCCTGAGAGCCAGGAGGTGCCTAAAAGGCACCCCAGAACAATACCGAATTACTCTCAAAGTAGTTCGAAGGGCCGCAACCTGGGAAAAACCTCCGTATACCGGACCATTTTTGACTCAACTGACCACTTCGAAGATTGATCAGATGAGTCAAAGGGGCTATTGTTAGAGGTCCGGACCAGATCCGACCCGAACATCGGGCCAAGCTCGATGGATGGGCCAGGCCCACTATCGACCTCAACACAAGGATCTTCAGTTTGAACTGAGAATATCAGATAGCGAGTGGTTCGAAGGGCAAAAGTAGTTCAGATTACGATAAAGAAGCTCGATTTGGTTCCCCTATAGTTCTACCCGGCCGAGCTGAAAGGAAGAGGAGCTCGACGAGAGGAATGCGCGATCGAGACCCCGTGAATATCTCAACGAACTAGCCAACGACCACTCTGCGGGAAAATCGGAGCTACCACACCATGATGAGGAGTCCGGACGGTTGAGAACGGCACGAAAACCCTAGAACTTCCGCATCCATATAAATAGATCCCAAGACCCATTACAAAGGGGGGATTTTTCCGAACGAGAGCATACACTAAAGTTCTTATTATTGTTCTGCTATTTCCCGTCCTAAACACAATTCTTCTAGGCCAGATTAATAGTTTTATTAGAAGTATTTCTTGTTAGTTTGACTAGGTTAGCCACGTCTATCATTCACACTGTAAAAAGTCTTCATTTTATATTATAGTTCTCGGGGCTCCGATTCACAGTAAAATCGAACCTCAACAATAGGCTAAGGTAAAATAGGTCTCAATTTATTTATTCTAATTGGACTTAACATAATTGAGAGAATAATTAAATATATAGGTCATCTAGCCCATTGCTTCTAATGATTTAATACTTAAGCTTAAATTAATTTAACTAGCCCATGTTATAATATTAAGGTGGCTAAATATAGTATTAATAATTAGACCGATAAATATTAATCGCACTTTAATTCTTCGTTACGCATATTAAATAATTATTTAGCGTAGATAATATGGTACAGAAAATGCAGGGTGTTACAATATATTAGTTTTGCGTAGGGCTGATCACGAGCCGAGTATTGTCAGGCTCGAGCTCGACTCAAAATTTCTAAGCTCGAGCTCGAGCTCGATTGTTTTAAATTATTTTAATTTTTAATAAAAAATTATATTATTTATTATTAAATAATAAATTAGAAATAAAATTTTAAATTATATTAAGCTCGATAAGGCTCGTGAGCCTAGTTCGAACCCAAGCTTGATTCGAGCTCGATTTAAGCTCGAGCTCGATACAGCTCGCGAGCCTGTTGAATCGAGTATCACAAAGCTCGAGCTCAACAATTACTCGAATAGCTCGAGCTCGATTACTATCGAGTCGATTTCGAGTTTTTTTCAAGCCAATCCCGAGTAGCTTGCGAGCCGGCTTGACTTATGCTCACGAGTCGATCTTAAACTGATCCAAATTTGACACATTTTTTAATTGAATTTTATGGGTTTGACCCAAAAGAACTTGATCCAATCCATTTATATCGTATTAGTTAGAGAAATATTTCTATATTTTGGTGGGTAAAAATGGAATTTCACGTCCCCAAAGAGATTAGCCACGTCGACTATTCCAATGTGGTAGAGAACACAGTCGACTCCATACGAGCCGAGTAGGGCGCTTAATCAGCCAATTTTTGTCGGCTAAGTCAGCCAGGAGAAAAGGCTTACGATGCATCCAGGCACACCGGATCACTGATGCCTCCGCTCTGGAAGAAACTGAATCGAAAAACCCCTAACCTAAAATCTCATGGAGGCAAAACCCTCCACCACAACCGGCTCCTCCCACCCAGGCTGACATATTCATATATTTATTTACATATTTAGCTATATATCTCTTCTCCTACATTGAAAGTCCGAATTAACTGCTACCCACTCTCTATTAGAAGTCTATCGATTCATTATTCGGATAGTTTTATTTGCTCTATCAATTTCCGGGATTCGAGACTAATCATCCCGGAACACCCTTTTGGGTTTTGTGGTTTGATTCATTACATTTATTCATGGATTAACTTCTGGGATTCTGCGTTGGATTCGATTGAATTTCTTTCTGTTTTGATCCAAGATCAATAATCTTTTGGTTCTGCTGTGGTTGCCTGAGATAGCGTATGCATTTTACGGTGATGTGTTGATAAAAAGATGTGATTATGGGTGGTGGGTGCGCATGAAATTAGGGCATTTTCTAGAACATGCTCACTCTGCGATTGATTCGCAGGTTCGCCGCCGTACACCATAGCTTTGCCACCGCAGCCGTTTCTTCATCCGTTGAGAAAATTAGTTCCGTTAAGAGTAGTGCTGGAAAACCTAGTGGAGTAGATGAGCCTGCATTGATTAAGCTAAAGAACGAAAGGGATCCTGAAAAATTGTTCAATTTGTTTAAAGCTAATGCCACCAATAGGGTTGTTGTTGAGAATCGGTTTGTGTTTGAGGATACGGTCTCTAGGTTAGCTGGGGCCGGCCGGCTAGATTATATCGAGAATTTGCTTGAGCAACAGAAGACTCTGCCACAGGGTCGTCGAGAAGGTTTCATAATACGGATAATAATGTTGTATGGGAGGGCTAGAATGACTGATCATGCTGTTAATACGTTTTGTGATATGCATTTATGTGGTTGTAAGAGGACTGTTAAGTCATTCAATGCTGCTTTGAAGGTATTAGCTCAGTCTCGGGATTTAGAAGCTATTGATTCATTTCTGTGTGATGCTCCTGTTAGATTCAGGATTCAGCTAGATGCATTCTCTTTTAATATTGTTATCAAGGCTTTCTGTGAAATGGGTATACTGGAGAAAGCATTTCTTGTCATGGTTGGGATGGAAAAATGGGGAGTAGCTCCTGATGTGTTTACGTACACCACGCTGATAGAGGCTTCCTACAAGTCATACCTGCCAGAGATTGCGAATGGATTGTGGAGCCGGATGGTATTCAAAGGCTGTTTTCCCAATATTGTGACCTATAATGTGAGGATTCAGTTCCTGGTAAATAAGGGGCGTACGTGGGACGCTAATAAGTTGTTGGATTTAATGCGACGACGCAAGTTTCAAGTGTTTCCTGATGAGGTCACATTTAATTTGGTGATCAAAGGTTTCTTCAAAATGGGAAATCTAAAAATGGCTATGGCTGCGTATTCTACTTTTAAGAGTGATGGCTACAAGCCAAATCAAAAAATTTACCAAACCTTGATCCATTATCTCTGCGAAGCAAGAGAATTTGAAATGGCGTACAACATGTGCAAACAAAGTATGGAGAACAACTGGTTTCCTAGTGATGGTACTATCAACAAACTGCTCGAAGGCCTGTTGAAGTATGAAAAAGCTGAGATGCTTGATATGGCTAAACATATCTACAGTCTTGCTTTCAAAAGGAAACCTCCTTATAGCGCTGCTCAAATAGAAGTCATGCAATCCATTTTATCAAGGAAATGAACTAATTTATTGAACTGGTCCATCATATCATGAGGAGTCAATCCGATTCATCAGTTATTTTGCAAGGCCAATGAGAGCCTTGCCTTCCAGATACTCTGATGAGTGCAGGGTATTTCTCCAGTCCATTTCTGGTACTGCCCAAATGAAGTTCTTAGTGACGTGGAAGTTCTAAGAAGACCGCAGTCACTAAGTTGTAAGTTCATATCAGTTACTTTAATGGTATTTTCATGATTCTGTAGCATGAATACAATAATCTAAAATTGTAATCTGTCTTGGCAGCTGTGATAATTTTTGTATTTTGTGTTCTCTTCAGATTTGTGCTGATTAGCGGATGCAGCAAGTAACTGCCATTTGATATTGCTAAAGCACTATCTGCTAGTACATTGAAGGGCTGCAGTAATTGTTTTATTCAGCTGTTCATTAGGTTTTTTCAGTAGCTTATTAGCAACAAAACGGCTATTCTTATGCACATTAGTTTAGAAGAGAATGTAGGAAGGAGTTAGAATGGATTTCTGACTGAGCATAAGGGAATCAAGAATGTGCTTATTTGATTGGTATTCACATCCCATGTATGTGCATTAAAACTCCTAGATATACTGACAGCACTAGTTCACAAGCTGGGTTGTAATTGTGCCTCTGCTTGCTTTGAGCAACTCCCGCCTGTTGTTGCCTCCAATCCATTGAAATTAAAAGTGTTTGTTTGGCAATTTTAACCTTAACAAATTTTTTCCGCCGTATAACTGAACTCATGATAGTGTTTTGTATTCTAAACCTCTAATTTAGGTTGTTAAAGAAGCTGAATTCTCCTTTTGGTTTGTGTTATTGATATTGATACACATCTTGAATTTATGAGTATATTACTTATGTCATCAGGAGTAACTGAGAGGCATAAACATATTAGACAGAGTGACCTGAAATCCCTGAATGCAATTTAAAAAAACTGCAGTTTATGAAGCTTATGAGAGTAATATCGTTTTTGTACGCTATGATTTCATATCTATCTATTAATTTGTTAAAAGCAAAGAATATTCAATTATTTACAATTTTGTTACTTTCTCTTCGAAAGTTAACGCATTAAAATTATTGTTATTATTATTTTGATTTTTCAACATTTATATTTTATATCATTATTATTAATCCATTTCATTCCATCTTAAGATAAATTAGTAATCAAATTTATCTTATTTTTAAAATTAGTTTATAATCTAAATTTTTTTCACCTTGTATCAAATTTTTATTATTTATGTTGGATTATAAACTTATTTTGACCAATAAATTAGGGCTAAAATTATCGATTTTTTTAACTTTATATTTTAAGCCAAAAATTGTAATAATCAACTTTCTACAATTAAAATTTAGAAAAATCTAATGGATATAGATTTATAAAGAATAGTTTAAACAGTTAATTAGAATCATTAGATTAAAGTAGACTTAGCTAAATTATAGTGATTGATTAGTATTATAAATAAGTGTTTACTATCACATGCGTATCAAGCAAAAAAATTAAAATAAAAAACATTCTCAAAACAAGCCAAAAAATAAAAATAAAAAATATTCTCTAAATAAGTAGGGTATCATTTTTAATAATGTCATTCTAAAACTTTCTCCATCATACACTTAAATATAATTTTGAATATTACTAAAAATATATATAAATATAAATAATTTTGTGAACTGTGTGCGATGTTAGTTTTATTGTTAGGAATGTGCAAAACTTGATCCGGCCCGAATACCAACTCGAACCGATGAATTTTAGATCGGATCGGGTGAGCAAATATCGGTTCGGGTGGTGGGTGAGAAAATTTTACTTGAAACATTTTCGAATCGGGTGGCGAGTGACATTTCTTGGGGTCGGGTGCCACTTGACCCGATCGAGCAATTTAACAATAATATAAAAAATATTAATAATTTATATAATATAATATAATATAAAATGTTTATAATATCCAAATTTAAATCTTAAATCACATTTGCTACACTTAGCCGCCATCACCTCCCGTCGGTGTCTGCTGCACCTGCGTCTCCCCCGGCTGCGGCACTACCTTGCACCGCCGCCCTTCCTTGCGCAGTTGCGCCATCTGCTATTTATTATTATTATTATTAATTTAAATTGGGTAAAACACGACCTAACCAACTAAAACTTGTTGGGTTGCGGGTCACATGTCATGTGAAATCGGACGGTCTCGAGTGTCTGGGTTTCAGGTGGGTCGAGTGGTTCAGGTTTGGAATAGATCAGTCGGGTTTGACCTGTCGCAACCGATTGCACATCCCTATTCTTTGTAATTGTAGTAGCACTTTGAAAATTTGATTGAAATAACGATCAATTTAGTTGTACTTATACATGCCTTCTTAAAATGATGATATAACTAACAAGAATATTTACATTAATATCTTACAAGAAACAGTTTATCTTCTCTATATAATCTTTTATAGTATTATGTTTCTTTCATTTTTTTTTTTAATTTTTTTCACTTATTTAATTATTTCAATCAATAACTAAATTAAAATGTTCCTATCACTATTCAGTCTTTTCTCTTGTTCGTGGTACTCGAATTTTAGACAATATTTGTATTTATAATTATAGGTTATAATATGTCGAATAAAAAATTTGACTTTGTAGCAACAAATATTTATAAATTTACATCTCTACAATAAATAATAATGAAATTAATAATTGAAAGCTGGGTTCCCTCTTGTAGTTGAAAAGATCAAATCGATTTACATTTTATATTACAATCAGGCAATTTTTTATTTTAATTTTAAACAACAATTTTGAAGGCAAATTTAAACTCGACCTAAACCGCTAGACGTACGTCGTTATCATGTCCAAGCAAATTCTCAGACTCATCAAACCTCTTAACCGGCCCCAACCCAGATTCAAACCACTGCCAAAAATCCTCATCACTCCCCAAATTAAGGATTTGGCCAATGAAGTTTGTGAAATTCTTCGAACGGAAGAGAAACAGTGGGAAGAATCCCTTCAAAAACGATTTTTGGGGGAGGAAATTGCTCCTTCCGATGTTGCCCACATAGTGTTCGACAAAATTCGTGACTGCGAATTGGGTCTCAAATTCTTCGGTTTTATCCATCGCAACTGTTTTTCCCTAGATGGGTTCGCCTATTCCTCTCTTCTGAAGCTCTTGGCTGGGTCTAGAGTCTTCGCAGAAATCGACAGCGTGTTGCTTGAGTGCCTCCGTTGTGAAGAGAAACGGCCCACTCATGAGGCGTTAGGTGCTGTAATACTTGCGTATTCGGAATCGGGTTTTGTTTCCAGAGCTCTAGACTTGTTCTCCTATGTGTTGAGCAACTATAACTCGTTGCCCCATTTATCGGCTTGTAATTCTTTGCTTAATGGGCTTGTAAATGAGGGAAAGGTGGATGCTGCGTGGCGTGTGTACGAGGAGATGTTGAGGAGAGATGAAGCTGGTGAGACTAGTTGTCTGGATAATTATAGTGTTTGTACAATGGTGAAAGGATTGTGTAAAGATGGAAAGGTTGAGAAAGGCAGAAGGTTGATTGAGAAGAGATGGGGAAGGAACTGCATTCCAAATCTCGTGTTTTATAACGTTCTCATTGATGGATATTGCAGGAGGGGTGATCTCAAGAGAGCTTGTGAGCTACTCGAAGAGTTGAAAGTGAAGGCTTTCTTGCCGAACCATGAGACTTATGGGGCAATCATTAATGGATTTTGCAAAACAGGGGATTTTGAGAAGGTTGATCAAATCTTAAATGAAATGAAATCCAGCGGTATTGAAGTAAATACTGTAATCTACAACAATATTGTTGATGCTAAATATAAATACAGCCTTGCTGGGGAAGCTGCTGAGACCACAAGAACGATGATGGAAGCTGGGTGCAAGTTGGACATTGTGACATACAATTCTTTAATTTCTAACGCTTGTAGAGATAGGAAGCTGCAAGAAGCAGACAAGATTTTAGTGGAGGTAATCAATCATGGATTGGTTCCCAATAAATTAAGCTTTACTCCACTCATACACGCCTACTGCAGGGAGGGAAATTTTGACAGAGCCTCGCATCTTCTTGTTGAGATGACCCGAAGTGGACATAAGCCCGATTTGATGACCTATGGAGGTCTTATTCATGGCTTAGTTGTTGCTGGAGAAGTTGAGGCTGCTTTGACAATTCGAAACAATATGGTGGGAAGGGGAGTGCCTCCTGATGCATGCATTTACAATGTCTTAATCAATGGACTTTGCAAAAAAGGCAGGTTTACTGATGCAAGGCATCTTTTCCAAGAGATGCTTGGCTTTAATGTATCTCCCGATGCATATGTTTATGCCACTGTAGTTGATGGATTTATAAGAAGTGGAAACTTTGATGATGCCAAGAAGCTTTTTGATGACATAACCAAAAGAGGTGTGGATCCTGGGCTTGTAGGGTATAATGCTATGATTAAGGGCTATTGTAAATTTGGGATGATTAATGATGCTGTTTGTTGTATTAGTAAGATGATTCGAAGAAATATCTCTCCAGATGCATTTACATATTCTACAGTCATTGATGGATTCTTGAAGCAGAATGATTTACTTGGTGCATTGACTGTGTTTTGCCTTGTCATCAAACAGAAGTACACACCAAATGTTGTGATGTATACATCAATCATCAGTGGCTTCTGTCGTCTCGGAAAACTTTCTGGTGCTGAAAACATTTTCCGAGGAATGCATTCAAATGGTATACCACCTAATGTTGTGACTTATTCTGTTCTGATAGGTAGCTGTTGCAAAGAGGGAAAACTTGCAAAAGCATCTTCGTTTTTTGAAGAAATGCTAATGAGTAAGTGTAATCCGAATGATGTTACATTTCATTATTTGGTCAATGGGTTATCAAACAATACTTCCTCTGTCATCCAAAGGACACATAATGGTTCTGATCAGCAAAGGCCTATGCTCCTCGATATCTTTGTGACAATGGTATCTGATGGTTGGCATCCCATATCTGCTGCATACAGCTCAATTGTAGCTTGTCTTTGTTTAAACAGGATGCTTGGAACTGCATTGCATCTGACTGATAAAATGTTGAGCAAAGGCTTCCATCTAGACTCGGTGAGTTTAGCTGCTCTGTTACATGGTCTTTGTTTAGTTGGTAAATCTGCGGAATGGAAGAGCATAATTACTTCCAAACCAATCGATGCAAAGCTTGATGTTTCTTTGAAGTATTTGACCATTTTCGGGCGCTACTCATCTCCTGAGCTGACTAAAGAGACCTCGGTGATTTTGACACAGGTTCTGGAAGATTTAGTAATCAAAAGCAACACTTTCAAGTCTGAATGTGTGGCATTTTCATAGGATGGAGTATAGTCTTTAGTGAGTTTGAGTTGGAGCTGATGTGAATTTGTATTATTCGAATCATGCAATGGGTGTATCTGGCTCTCTTCATTTGGTGCTGATGTGGTGCAGCTGAGAGCTAAAGAAGTCCCGGTAACTGGCAGATGATTAGGCAGGCATCCAGTTGAAGATTAGTCTCATTAAGTTTGGTTTATGCCAAAGAAACAGTTTTGTATCCTTATTTAGCATGTCAGCCCTGTTAAGGCAAGGCAAGACAAATGCTGACTGCATCTGGAGATGGTACGCCTCGACATCCTTCACTCTCATGCAATACAAGTATTCATAGGTTTAACTTCATTTTTTGAATGACCTACATGTAGGCTTATTGCTGTTCATGGAGAAATCTAATAACTGATAACAATGCAGCATGGATCACTTCCCAGATCTCAAGATTGGTTTCCTGATAGGGCAAAATCTGCGTATGGCCGTATCTACTTCGCGTTGATGCAGTGTTGGCAGGGTTAAGCAACAACAGGAATTCTGTTCTCTTAATGTCGCTCTATCAAATGAACGGGCCGTGCCATGGTCCTGATGCAGTTTAAACATCGCGGGTGAGTGCCGAGTAGTTCTTGTTCTGGTTGATTCAAGAAGTTCTTATTTATATATTTGAGAACTAATTCAGGTTGAGAAGTTCTTTTTCAGATTTGCGCATTAAGCATTGAAGATCTCAATGACTATTTCCTTTTTAACTTATGAATAGTGCAATTTTGAGAAGTTATTGTTCAAATATGCATATAGAATACGGATCTTCTATTCCACGTCATATTCTAATCTTGCAATTTATCACCATGAATGTGACCTGTATTGATTAAATGTAACATGGAGTAGCTTAAAAGGAAAACCAGGTCGCACACTAAGCTGTGAGAGGTCCGGACTTTTTCAGTGTAAATCACAATCCTATTCACCTGTCTGAGGCCTTGGACTCGGATTTGTAATTTTCTCTGAGATAATGCTCACTTTCATTCTAAAAAAAAAAATAAAAAAATTAGTGGTTAATAAGACTGGGTTGGGTATAACTCAACTGAAATCACCATAATTTGTTATTGGATTTCGCACTCGAAAGCCCATAATCCTAACTGGGCGCTTCAATAGATATAGAAAAGCTTATTTATATTTTGGAGGGAAAATAGTATTTTAATTATAGGATTAGGATCAATCAAACTGCATAGTGGAGTATAGCTTTTGACAGGATATGGACGAATGAAGTGTGCTTTCCCATAATTAATTAATTGAATCAAAATATTTTAATCCAAGATCAATTATTGTGTTTCAATAATATAAGCTTTACTTCTCGAATCAAAAAGAAAAACTTTACTTCTCCAACAAAATTCATTCAATTTTCTTCTTCCAAAGCACATCTGCAAAATTAGATATGGCAGCTTACACAGTTCTCGTTTCTACTATGAATACGATGGAGCAGATCATGAATCACCCTCGCCTTTCTGCTTCCTTCTACAAGGAACATATTCTATCTCTCCGTGAAATACTCAATTTCTTGCTCGACTTCATTGAGATCTACACTTCTCATGGAGGCAGCAAAGAATCACAAGATTTGGAGAGCCAAATTGCATCAGCAGCTCACGCAGCTGAAGATGTGATTGAGTCTCATGTTGTTGCTGAAATCCGAAACGGCTCGCCTTCGCTACTGAACCTGCATAAAGTGATCGAAGAGATGGATTCCGTCAAGGAAAAAGTTATGATGGTTAAAGAGGAAAGGAGATTGAACAACATGCAGCTCCCACCTTCTATCTCAGCATCCTCTACTCCGTCGAAACCTCTGACCACTGCCAAGACTGCGGCTATGGTGGGATTCGACGACGAGTTGATTCGGCTCATGGATGTGCTCACCGGAGTAGAATCTAGTCGCATGGTCATCTCGATTGTGGGCATGGGCGGGATAGGTAAAACTACTCTGACTAAGAATGCTTATCAAAATCTGCTTATTGTGAACCACTTTGATATTCATGGTTGGGTTACAATCTCTCAAAGTTTCAATATGAGACAAGTTCTTCTAGAGCTTCTCTCTTGCCAAGAGATCTGCTGCAAAGATCTAGAAGGGTCTCATGGAGATGTTGACAGTAAAACTGTAGATGATGAACTAGGAGTTAAGTTGTACAAAATTTTGTGGGGTAGAAGATATTTGATTGTGTTGGATGATATCTGGAGTGTTGAATGTTGGGACAAAATGAGGCTTTTCTTTCCTAATAATGACAATGGAAGTCGAGTTGTTGTGACTACTAGGTTATCAAATGTGGCTACTCAGTTTTGCTCATCAAACATTAAGATGAATTTTCTTGATGGAGATAAAAGTTGTGATCTGTTCTGTAGAACGGCGTTTCTTGAAGAAGACTGCCCTCTTGAACTAGAAGAAATCGGAAGGTTGATTGTGAAGAAATGCAAAGGACTTCCTCTCTCAATTGTTGTGATAGGTGCGTTTCTAGGAAAATCCTGTAGGAGAAAAGAGTATTGGGAGACTGTTGTAAGAGATATAAACTCTATTTTGAAAGAGGATGAGGATGAGTATTGCTTGAATTTGTTGTCTCTGAGTTATAACCACTTGCCACCACATCTAAAACCATGTTTTCTGTACATGGGAATTCTACGAGAAGATGAAGAAATTAAAGTCTCCCGAATCATCAAACTATTTGTTGCTGAGGGTTTTTTGAAACCGAACAAAACTCAAACATTAGAAGAGAGTGCGGTGGATTACTTAAAAGACCTCTTCGATAGAAATCTCATTTTAGTGTCCAAGAAGAGAGGGGATGGAACAGCTAAATCTTACAAAATTCATGATCTGATAAGAGAATTATGCTTAAGGGAAGCTGAGAAAGAGAAGTTCTTACACGTGATGAGGAACATGCTCGACATTTCAGGAGGTGTTGATAAGGATTGTCGTCGTATTCTATTTCACGACAGGAGAACAGGGGGCCCTCGAGTCTTGGTTGCTTTGCCATCAGCAGAACTTGTCCGTACATTGATTCTAAATGGCAGTCCATGGCCTTTCAAATCTCCGCTGTTGAAGGTTTTGACAGGGGTTGATAGGGATCCCTTGGAATATTTTTTTCAGCAAGTTAACTTGAGATATCTTCTCTACTATTCTTATTTGAACCGGATTGAAGTGCTTCCTTCATCAGCATCCCTACTCTGGAATTTGCAGACATTAATCATCAGAGGACGTAAAGGAATAATGGCACCATCTGAGATTTGGTACATGGGACAGCTTAGGCATCTTGAGTGCTATAAGGTTTGTGTTCCTGATCCTCCAAGTGAAGAATGTGTTCTGCAAAACCTGCAGTCGCTGGGGGATGTTGTGGACTTCAAGTTTAGCCGGGATGTCTGCAGGAGAATCCCCAACATCGTTAATTTGGATATTGATTTATCAAGCAACAGGTTGAACATTGATCTCAACTCCTTACGTAAACTCCAATCACTGGAATGCTGTGCTTATGTAGTGCCAGAAAGGGGAGATTTTTTGAGAGAGCACATATTTCCGAGCTCAATCAAGAAGTTGAGTTTATTTGGTTGGTATTTTAGTTGGGAAGATGTGACACGAGCTGGGTTGAGTTTGCCTCGTCTTGAAGTTCTCAAACTTGGTGGGGTGTGGGGACTGGAGTGGAATGTTGAAGAGGGAGCATTCCCTCGTCTCAAATCCCTTAGAATCAAAGGCAGTGATTTGATGTATTGGAATGCTGATGGGTCTCATTTCCCAGTGTTGGAGAAGCTTGATCTACGTTATTTGGACCAATTAGTTGAAATCCCTTTGGATATTGGAGATATCCCGACACTTGGATATCTGAATTTGTATGTGTGTAGTGAATCTGCCGCGATTTCATCAACCAAAATATTGAAGGAGCAGCTGAGTCTGGGCAACGAGGATATTGAAGTTCAAGTTGAAGTATTTGGCCAAGATGAAGAAATGAGGTTGAAGGAAATAGCAGAACTAGAGAACTTCCCCATAAAGAATTTTCATTGCACATACAAGAGATTCTAAATGAAAAAAAATCATGAGCTACAGGTAATCGAGTTATTGTATTTATTTGATGGAAATTATAACTTCATTCCGAAAACATATTTAGAAGATCCTCATCTCTCTCCTGAATACTTAAAAGTTGCGGTGCCATATTCCATAATCTATTATAATTACATTTTATTTAAACTATAGTAAGCTGGCTATTTAGGAATTGCGGTACTGTTTCATATTCTATCTACCAGACCTACGGACAGCGACCAGTTCAATACACACTATTAATTGTAGCTATTTTCAATTGTTGAAGCACTTTGAATATGATCAATTGATAATGAGTTTGAGCAATGTTGGAATACTCCCATCCTATTTCAATAGTATTCTTGAATTAAAACAAATAAAATTCATTCAACTGCTATGAAATAAAATGAATACCGAAAAACATGACATTTGCAGTTGTTCTTGAATACTCCCATATCTGCTGGATACAGCTCAATTGTAGCTTGTCTTTGTTTAAACAGGATGCTTGGAACTGCATTGCGGCTGACTGATAAAATGTTGAGCAAAGGCTTCCATCTAGACTCGGTGAGTTTAGCTGCTCTGTTGCATGGTCTTTGTTTAGTTGGTAAATCTGCGGAATGGTAGAGCATAATTACTTCCAAACCAATCGATGCAAAGCTTGATGTTGCTTTGAAGTATTTGACCATTTTCGGGCGCTACTCATCTCCTGAGCTGACTAAAGAGACCTCAGTGATTTTGACACAGGTTCTGGAAGATTTAGTAATCAAAAGCAACACTTTCAAGTCTGAATGTGTGGCATTTTCATAGGATGGAGTATAGTCTTTAGTGAGTTTGAGTTGGAGCTGATGTGAATTTGTATTATTCTGACTCATGCAATGGGTGTATCTGGCTCTCTTCATTTGGTGCTGATGTGGTGCAGCTGAGAGCTAAAGAAGTCCCGGCAACTGGCAGATGATTAGGCAGGCATCCAGTCGAAGATTAGTCTCATTAAGTTTGGTTTATGCTAAAGAAACAGTTTTGTATCCTTATTTAGCATGTCAGCCCTGTTAAGGCAAGGCAAGGCAAATGCTGACTGCATCTGGAGATGGTACGCCTCGACAACCTTCACTCTCATGCAATCCAAGTATTCATAGGTTTAACTTCATTTTTAAATGACCTACATGTAGGCTTATTGCTGTTCATGGAGGAATCTAATAACTGATAACAGTGCAGCATGGATCACTTCCTAGATCTCAAGATGGGTTTCCTGAGAGGGCAAAATCTGCATGTGGCCGTATCTCCTTCGCGTTGATGCAGTGTTGGCAGGGTTAAGCAACAACAGGAATTCTGTTCTCTTAATGTCGCTCCATCAAATGAAGGGGCCGTGCCATGGTTCTGATGCGGTTAAAACATCGCAGGTGAGTGCCGAGTAGCTCTTGTTCTGGTTGATTCAAGAAGTTCTTATATATATATTTGAGAACTAATTCAGGTTGAGAAGTTCTTAATTCTTATAGATTTGCGCATTAAGCATTGAAGATCTCAATGACTATTTCCTTTTTAACATATGAATAGTGCAATTTTGAGAAGTTATTGTTCAAATATGCATATTGAATATGGATCTTCTATTCCACGTCATATTCTAATCTTGCAATTTATCACCCTGAATGTGACCTGTATTGATTAAATATAACATGGAGTAGCTTAAAAGGAAGATCTTTTAAAAAGTTTAGCAGGGATGTCTGTATTGCTAAACTTTTATTGGCAACCCTTCATTTAGGTATACTCAGAGAACGGCAAACCAGGTCGCACACTACGCTGCGAGAGGTCCGGACTTTTTCAGTGTAAATCACAATCCTATTCACCTCTCTGAGGTCTTGGACTCGGATTTGTAATTTTCTCCGAGTTACTCACTTTCATTCTAAAAAAATTAAAAATTAGTGGTTAATAAGACTGGGTTGGGTATAACTCAACTGAAATCACCATAATTTGTTATTGCTCGAAAGCCCAAAATCCTAACTTGGCGCTTCAATAGATATAGAAAAGCTTATTCATATCTTGGTTTTAAAAAGCGTGAGGCAAGGTGAGGCAACAAGGGTGCGAGGCGTGAGGCGCGAGGCGACTCAGGGCGAGGCGAGCGCCTCAAGGATTTTTTTTAAAAAATAATATATATAAATTATATATTCATATTATTGATTATTTAAATATTATATATCAAATAAAAATTATATTTATAATCTCAATAAATAAATATAATATTAGTTGTATGATTTTATATCTATATTATTATTTAAAATTATTTAAACTTAAACAAGATTCAAAAATAAATAAATAAATATACCAAATGCGGAATAAAATAGCAATAAGAATTTAAAAGGAAAACCCAGAAAAGGAAAATTAAAAAAAATCTAATATTTTAGGAAAGAAAATAATGGAATGGCGGCTAGGGTTTATTAAAACCTAATGCTGCCCAGCCCAAGAATAAATGGTAAGTTTAGAAAAATCAAAACAAATACAAAACCCTAAATTCTAATGCGGCGGCGACTGAAGAAAAACGTAGGGTTGCAGTTTCAGCAGAGAAACACAGACGGCGCACGGCAGAAGTAACCCTTGCCAAGCACACCGCCTCGCATCTCGCATCGCCGCGCCTCAGCCGCCTTACCGCGCCTCAGGGACCCTGCGCGCCTCAACGATGTTAAGGCGAAATCCTAAATCTGAGGCGCGCCTCATCGCCTGAGGCGCGCTTTTTAAAACACAGTTTCATATTTAGGAGGGAAAATAATATTTTATTTATAGGATTAGGATCAATCAAACTGCATAGTGGAGTATAACTTTTGACAGGATTTGGACGAATAAAGTGTGCTTTCCCATAATTAATTAATTCAATCAAAATGTTTTAATCCAACATCAATTATTGTGTTTCAATAAGATAAACTCTCTTCTCGCCTCAAAATTCATTCAATTTTCTTCTTGCCAGCACATCTGCAAAATTAGATATGGCAGCTTACGCAGTTGTGGTTTCTACTCTGAATGCCATGGAGCAGATCATGAATCACCCTCGCCTTTCGCTCTCCTTCGACAAGGAACAGTTTCGATCTCTTCGTGAGATACTTGAGTTTTTGCTCGACTTCATAGAGATCTACACTTCTCATGGAGGCAGCAAAGAATCACGAGATTTGGAGAGCCAAATTGCATCCGCAGCTCAAGCAGCTGAAGATGTGATTGAGTCTCATGTTGTTGCTGAAATCCGAAACGGCTCGACTTCGCTACTGAATCTGCAGAAAGTGATCGAAGAGCTGGATTCCGTCAAGGAAAAAGTTATGATGGTTAAAGAGGAAAGGAGATTGAACAGCATGCAGCTCCCACCTTCTATCTCAGCATCCTCTACTCTGTCGAAACCGCTGACCACTGCCAAGACTGCGGCTTTGGTGGGATTCGACGACGAGTTGATTCGGCTCATGGATGTGCTCACCGGAGTAGAATCTAGTCGCATGGTCATCTCGATTGTGGGCATGGGCGGGATAGGTAAAACTACTTTGACTAAGAATGCTTATCAAAATCCGCTTATTGTGAACCACTTTGATATTCATGGTTGGGTTACAATCTCTCAAATTTTCAATTTCAGACAAGTTCTTCTAGAGCTTCTCTCTTGCCAAGAGATTTGCTGCAAAGATCTAGAAGGGTCTCATGGAGATGTTGATAGTAAAACTGTAGATGATGAACTAGGAGTTAAGTTGTACAAAATTTTGTGGGGTAGAAGATATTTGATTGTGTTGGATGATATCTGGAGTGTTGAATGTTGGGACAAAATGGGGCTTTTCTTTCCTAATAATGACAATGGAAGTCGAGTTGTTGTGACTACTAGGTTATCAAATGTGGCTACTCAGTTTTGCTCATCAAGCCTTAAGATAGATTTTCTTGATGGAGATAAAAGTTGGGATTTGTTCTGTAGAACAGCATTTCTTGAAGAAGACTGCCCTCTTGAACTTGAAGATATCGGAAGGTTGATTGTGAAGAAATGCAAAGGACTTCCTCTCTCAATTGTTGTGTTAGGTGCATTTCTAGGAAAATCCAGTAGGAGAAAAGAGTATTGGGAGACTGTTGTAAGAGATATAAACTCTATTTTAAAATCAGACGAGGATGAATTTTGCTTGAATTTGTTGTCTCTGAGTTATAGCCACTTGCCACCACATCTAAAACCATGTTTTCTTTACATGGGATTTCTACGAGAAGAAGAAATTGAAGTCTCCCGACTCGTCAAACTATTTGTTGCTGAGCGTTTTTTGATACCGAACAAAACTCAAACCTTCGAAGATACTGCCGAGGATTACTTAAAAGATCTTGTTGATAGAAATCTCATTTTAGTGTCCAAGAAGAGATGGGACGGAACAGCTAAATCTTACTACATGCATGATCTGATAAGAGAATTATGCTTAAGGGAAGCTGAGAAAGATAAGTTCCTGCACGTGATGAGGAGCATGCTCCACATTTCGGGAGGCGTTGACAAAGACAATCATCGTATTGTATTTCACGAACACACAACAAAGGGCCCTCGAGTGTTGGATGCTTCGCCATCAGCAGAACTTTTCCGTACATTGATTCAAAATGGCGGTCCAATGCCTTTCAAATCTCCGCTGTTGAAGGTTTTGACAAGTGTGGACAGTGATCCCTTGGAATCTGTTTTTCAGCAAGTTAACTTGAGGTATCTTGAATACTATGATTCTCCATCGAGAATGAGTACTGTCGGGCTTCCTTCATCAGCATCCCTACTCTGGAATTTGCAGACATTAATCATCTGTGGTGGCGTTGAACGAATAATGGCACCGTGTGAGATTTGGTACATGGGACAGCTTAGGCATCTCGAGTTCGAGGAGGTTTGTGTTCCTGATCCTCCAAGTGAAGAATGTGTTCTGCAAAACCTGCAGTCGCTAGGGAATGTTGTGGACTTCAAGTTTAGCAGGGATGTCTGCAGGAGAATCCCCAACATCGTAAATTTGGATATAAGCTACGATATGGATTTATCAAGCAACAGGTTGAACATTGATCTCAACTCCTTACATAAACTCCAATCACTGGATTGCTGTGTTTTTGTAGTGCCAGAAAGGGGAGATTTTGTGAGAGAGCACGTATTTCCGAGCTCAATCAAAAAGTTGAGTTTAATTGGTACGTATTTTAGTTGGGAAGATGTGACACGAGTTGGGATGCTGCTGCTTCGTCTCGAAGTTCTCAAACATCGTTGGGTGAGGGGACGGGAGTGGATTGTTGAAGAGGGAGCATTCCCTCATCTCATATCCCTTGGAATTAGCTTCTGTGATTTGATGTATTGGAATGCTGATGGCTCTCATTTCCCAATGTTGGAGAAGCTTCATCTATGTTATTTGCATGAACTAGTTGAAATCCCTTTGGATATTGGAGATATCCCGACACTTGGATATCTTAATTTGCATTCGTGCAGTGAATCTGCCGCGATTTCATCAACCAAAATATTGAAGGAACAGCTTAGTCAGGGCAACGAGGAAATTGAAGTTCATGTTGACATTTACAGCAAGGAGGCAAAAATGAGGTTGAAGGAAATAGCGGAACTTGAGAACTTCTCCAAAAAGAATTTTCATTGCATATTCTAAATAATAATAAAAAATACTCCCTCCGTCCCACCTCAATTGTCCCACTTTCCTTTTTCGTCCGTCCCACCTCAATTGTCCCATTACTTAAAAAGACAACTTTTTCACACTCAACAATAAAATATTAATTCCACTCAACTTACTTTACACTCACACTCCTTGGTTATTGTGCCAAAAGTTACCGGGACAATTCAGCCGGGACGGAGGGAGTAATAAAATCATGAGCTACAGGTAATCGAGTTATTGTATTTATTTCATGGAAATTAGAACTTCATTCCGAAAACATATTTAGAAGATCCTCATCTCATCTCTCTCCTCAATACTTAAAAGTTGCGATGCCATATATCCATAATCTATTCTAATTACATTTTATTTAAACTATAGTAAGCTAGCTATATATTTTGGAATTCATATTCTATCTACCACAGCGACCAGTACTTCAATACGTACAGCTATTTTCAATTGTTGAAGCACTTTGAATATGATCAATTGATTATGAGGTTGAGCAATGTTCGAACACTCTCATCCCATTTAAATAGTATTCTTGATTTTTTTTAAAAAAAAAAATCATTCAACTGCTATGAAATAAAATGAATACCGAAAAGCATGACATTTGCAGTTGTTCTTGAATACTCCCATATCTGCTGCATACAGCTCAATTGTAGCTTGTCTTTGTTTAAACAGGATGCTTGGAATTGCGTTGCAGCTGACTGATAAAATGTTGAGCAAAGGCTTCCATCTTGACTCGGTGAGTTTAGCTGCTCTGTTGCATGGTCTTTGTTTAGTTGGTAAATCTGCGGAATGGAAGAGCATAATTACTTCTAAACCAATCGATGCAAAGCTTGATGTTGCTTTGAAGTATTTGACCATTTTTGGGCGCTACTCATCTCCTGAGCTGACTAAAGAGACCTCAGTGATTTTGACACAGGTTCTGGAAGGTTTAGTAATCAAAAGCAGCACTTCCAAGTCTGAATGTGTGGCAGTTTCATAGGATGGAGTATAGTCTTTAGTGAGTTTGAGTTGGAGATGATGTGAATTTGTATTATTCGACTCATGCAATGGGTGTATCTGGCTCTCTTCATTTGGTGCTGATGTGGTGCAGCTGAGAGCTAAAGAAGTCCCGGCAACTGGCAGATGATTAGGCAGGCATCCAGTTGAGGTCCTTGAGGATTAAGTTTGGTTTATGCCAAAGAAACAGTTTTGTCTGCATCTGGAGATGGTATGCCTCGACATTCTTCACTCTCGTGCAATCTAAGTATTCATAGGTTTATTGCTGTTCATGGAGGAATGTAATAACTGATAACAATGCAGCATGGATCACTTCCCAGATCTCAAGATGGGTTTCCTGAGAGGGCAAAATCTGCATGTGGCCGTATCTGCTTCGCGTTGATGCAGTGTTGGAAGGGTTAAGCAACAACAGGAATTCTATTCTCTTATTGTCGATCTATCAAATGAACGGGCCGTGCCATGGTCCTGATGCAGTTAAAACATCGAGGGTGAGTGCCGAGTAGCTCTTGTTCTGGTTGATCTCAAAGGTTTTATTCTTTCCAGCAGATTCAGGTTTTTAGGTTCAAGAATATCTTATTTATTATATACTCCCTCCGTCTCACTCTATTAGTCACATTTTCCTTTTTGGTCTGTCCCATCTATTAGTCACATTTCCTAAAATGGCAACTTTTTCACCCTCACCAATAAAATATTAATTTCACTACACTCACAAACATTAGTTATTGTGCCAAAAGCAAACATGACTAATAAAATGGGACGGAGGGAGTATTTGAGAACTAATTCGGGCTGAGAAGTTATTTATAGATTTGCTCACTAAGCATTGAAGATCTCAATGACTATTTCCTTTTTAACATATGAATAGTGCAATTTTGAGAAGTTATTGTTCAAATATGCATATTGAATCTCTCTCTCTATAAATTCTTTAGATTTTAGTAGAACTAAATTTATACAAAAGTTGGTGGGATTGAGTAGATAAGAATTCCATGAATGAATTAAGGTTCATTCTTGGCGAAGATTCTACCTTCCAAACATCTGATTCCACCAAATTATGCATTATAATTTATTTTTATATTTTCTTTTTTCCTACAAAAACAAAAATTAATGGGAAGGTCTTGGGTTAGGCAGGCCTAAACGATTTATGCGGGTTTTATCCATTAACCCAAATTTTAGGCGGATTTTATCCATTAACCCAAACCCAAATCCATATAATATAACCTATTTGGGATGGATGAACCCATTTGGGTAGAATAAAACCCGCCTAAACCGTTTAGGCCTGCCTAACGCAAGTTTTTGCCAAAATTAATTAATTAATTAATTTGTGGCCCAAGCAAATCTAATAGCGTAAATGGCCCAGCTTGATTTTTATTTCAGTTTCATATGAAATGACATAATCACCCTTTATTGTTCGCAAAATACCAGAAAATCGATCTGAGCAATGGAGTTCCCAATCTATTTTTCCCAATTCAATTAGGGCTTGATCGGTCGATTCTAATACTATCAAAAAGTTTCAATTTTATTAGCGACTATTTCGAATCAAGCGACTGTCGATCCGAAGAGGAAGAGCGGGAGATCGATGGCGAGTACTGCGTGTTTCATGATTGTCAGCAAAAACGACATTCCGATTTACGAAGCTGAAGTTGGTACAGTCCCCAAAGTAAGCCTCCTTCAGCTCTTTCTGCTAAGAATCTTAGTCTTTTCGTATGAAATTATCTCTAATTATGGTACCTATGGACGAATTTGCGATTAATTATGGTAGAAGGATGACGCTGCTCATCAGCACCAATTCATATTGCATGCCGCTTTAGACATTGTTCAGGACACGGCGTGGACTACGAGTGCAATGTGAGATCTCCACTCCACTCTCTGTTTATTGTGTGTTTGTGCTTGATTCTAGTCTAGGACATTCGAATGGTTGTGTGTTTTGTAGTTTCTGGTTATGATTTCTCTCTTCTACATGTTTCTTGAATCAGGTTTCTAAAAGCAATCGACAGGTTCAATGACTTGGTGGTGTCGGTGTACGTTACTGCTGGTCATATCCTTTCATTTGTTTTCTTCTTTTTGATGTTTTGCAAGTATTTTTTTGGAGAAATTATAAGATGGAGAATGTTCAATACTATGTTCCAATGTGTTTTTCCAATCGTAAATTATTTGTAGTGTACAGAGTACTATGAAGAGATTGTTTTTTCTTCTCATAATAAGAATACATGATAGGTAAGGAAGTTTAAATTGCTTTGTGTTCCAGTCCTGTGTAACAACGAGAAACCGGTTTGTTTACGGTAACCGGTTGCCTGAGCTATTTTACGGTACCATTGTTTACTTCCTGAACCTGGTTTTCTTATGCTTATCTTGATCCAGTGCCAAATTCTTCATTCTACATCAGTTAAGATCAAATGACTGTTTGCTCCCACCTTCCTTTTTAAGTGTTAGAACATTCTTTGGCTATTCATGCTCAATTTTCTTTTTTTTTCCCCCTATTTTATAACCTTTATTATTTGCTTAATCTATTACTTTTTTCTGATATTGCATGAGGGCCATGTTTAGTGCTGTTAATTGTACCATGTCTTAATTATTTTATAATTCATTTTGCTTCATTATTTTATCAAACTCAGGAACTATATATTGTTATGGTTAACTTCATGTAGCTAATTCTCAGTGCTTATGTGCTTCCTTAACCTTTAATCATCATACATACTCGATTGATGCTGCTTCATGATTCTCGAAATGATGATGGAATCAAGAGCTTCTTCCAAGAGGTTCATGAGCTATATATCAAGGTAAGTTCTATGGTATGCTTTAATATGTCTTAATTCAATCTCATTAATTACTATTTGATATTGTTCTGTGGTTAGTACATTGTCAACCAACATTGACATCATACTCATGCTACACTAAATCAGCACTTGGAGAATCTTCCACAGTATGGTTGCTCGACAGCCTCGATGCTAGAAGTAGAATTGTGTTTTCCTAGTTTGAATAGTTTCACATGCAGCTTTATAATTCTTTTGATCCTCCCTACTCCTTTGTTCCATATATTTGGGCGACAAACTTCTGTTAACTTGGATTTTTACATTCACAGACTCTTCTAAATCCTCTTTACCTCCCTGGAAGTCGCATCACATCATCGCATTTTGACACGAAAGTTCGAGCCCTGGCTAGAAAATATTTGTGAAGCCTGCCTTCAATTCTGTGGTGTGCTGTGGAGGTTGCTTGCTTTTAGGTCTGCTGTTCAGCAAAAAGTCTCCCTGGGAATTCTTTTGCATGAGATGTAATTTTGGAAGAATATTTATCATCACCAACTCTTGTAATATCAATATTGTAAAATTCGATGCTCTTTTGCTCTTTCATTCATCAGTTTTATGCTGCAGTAAGAGTTTTAGGAATCCTCTGTGGTGGGTGCTTTGATGATACGAGAATAATGGATGATGTATAGTCTGGAATGGGTGATTAAATGGGAAAAAACTTGACTTGATTGAAAATAAATTATAAATATTAAATGGCAAATTGATATTATTGAGGCAAAAGGTTCAAATATTCTAAATTATAGGAGAACAAATTTATTTCAAACTATTATTTTAAACTATGCGAGTCTATCCTAAACTGATTTTCCAATTAATGAAAAATTACTGTATTGTTCGAAATCTAAGTCATACGCCATGAGATAATATATCAAACATTCAAATCTAAAAATTTAATTCGCTGATTTGAATTTCACAAAAAAAATTAAAAAAAAAAATAATTCAGGATTTTCCCCCATAATTTGAGATAAATTTAAAACGCCAAAATAATTTAGGATAAATTTGAAAAAATACGTATAATTTAGGATATATTTGAACATTATTCCTATTAATAATAACAACGATAATATTGAGTAATACTTAGGGGTGTAATCGAACCGAGTCGAGTAGTGCCGTGCTTAAGTTTGACTCGTTTAGTTTTGAGTCGAACTTCGAGTTTTTTATAGAATACTTTGATGTTCACGAACTTTGTCGAGCTTTTATCGAGCCTAAACGAACTTTCTAAATTTAGAATATATTTAAGATTTTCATTATTATTTTGAAAAAATAATATTTATTTCAAAAATAATATCATATTCATGTTCAAATTTTTAAAATTTTTCATTATTATAATGATTTATCATTACTGTTACTCTTAAATCATTAAAATATTATTATTATAAAAGTAAATATTTTATATTTCTTACTAATTTTAGCTAACGAGCCTGCTCACGAGTTCATGAGTCGAATACCATGATGCTCAAGTTTTGTTCGTTTAATAAATGAACTTTACTAAATGAACTCGAACGAGCTTTTATCGAATTGAGATCCGAGTAGCTCACGAACAGTTTGGTTCATTTACACCCCTAGTAATACTTATCATTAAGAAATAAAATAGGTATACTTAATTAGACCGTGTTTGATTATCAATGAAATTAGTGAAATTAAGTCATGATAATTAACTTTGAAGATTGAAAGAAAAACGCCAACAAATTGTATAAATCCAAATTAAGTTGAAACTCCATTCAAATTAAATGCATTTACTATCTCATAACGCCAATTAAAAAGGAAAAAAATAAAATAAAATTAAACGACATCCTTAAATGCACTTGTACGTTTCAATGAACAAACTCATCAAACTACCTAGTTTCATCAAATAATCTCTCTCTCTCTATGTATATATACAAGAACTAAACACATATATCACCTTGCAAATCAACAAACCACCCCACAAATCCCAGCATGCCTCCCACATTCAAGAACACAATCAAGATCTTCATCTTCCTCGCAATCAATGGCGCCATAATCCTCAACTCGACTGCAACACCAACACCATCACCATCACCATCACCCTCAATAACCGGAAAGGAATGCTACAAAAACATGAAAGCAGAGTGCAGGAAGGCAGTTTTTGGAGCTCTGTGCCAAGACTTCATGATTCCGGTCGAAGCTACGGTGAAAGATCTCTGCTGCGTAGATCTTGTAAGAAATGTTCATGCTGCCTGCATCACCACTGCAATGGTTCACGATGTGAAGAAGCACTGCAAAATCGACAAACAGTTAATAAAAATGAGGTCCCATCAGATCTGGATGTTTTGCATGGAGACAACAGTTTCACCTGGAATAGATGAACTGGGAAATTGATGATTAATTAGCAATAATAATGGAATTATATGAATTCTTGTGGAGAATGTTTGTTACACATCAATCTTGGATAAAAATAGTTTGAACCATTTGGTTAATTTGATGTGTTTTGGTGAGAGCAAGACCACCTAACTTCGAAGATGCTCAAAATTCGACTTGAAAGTTTTAAATATAATGTACTAGTAGATTTTAATTAAAATGTATAAATTTCATGCGCTAAAACTAGTCTAATCAAATAAGCTAAAACTAGTCTAATCAACCGAGTTTTCCTTATTAAAATTAGATTTTGGCAATTTTATTACAATTCTGATTTAAATACTTATATATTGACTAATTACTAATAATAAAATAAATCAAAGTTGAAAAATAATATTTACATGGGTGCCCACTAATGTGACCATAAAAAATAAGTAAACACGTAACCACCTACCCATTTTATTTATATATTAACTAATGGCAAAAATTTGGGTTAAGCAGACCTCAATGATTTAGGCGGGTTTTATCCTACCCAAATGGGTTGACTCATTTTAAATAGGGTTTATTAATTCTCAATTAGGGTATATTATATGGGTTTGAGCTTGAGTTAATGAATAAAATTCGCCTAAATCATTTAGGCCGCCTAACCCAAGATCTTCCCATAACTAATAGAAAAGTATGAATTATATTATAAACTATCTTGGTTTTCAAAAATATATTACATACTGCATATAATTTATGACGGGAGTAAATTTCCGACTACGGAAAGTTGACGTGATTCGCCGGATGACACGTCAACATTTAAAATTACACGTCATCGTACAAATATATTACAAACTATTCTAATTGGGAATTAATAACTCAATCCAAACCCATTAATATAACTCAACCCAAACCCATTAATATATTCTAATTGGGGATTTATGCGGATTTTATTCTACTAAATCCAAACCCATTAATATATTCTAATTAAAGATTAATAAATCATATTTTAACAATTTTAGAATTAAATTATTTATGAATATAAATATATAAAAAATAAAAAATTTACAAGTCTTTTGCAATTGTAATTTTTTTTTATTTTAACATACACACATTTTAAAATATGTTATATAGATTGGGACTCCAACTATCAATTAACAATTGAAAAATGTTATTAATTAATTTATTTTTTTATAACACGTTTTTCAATAATTTTGACGGTAAATAGGAAATGTTAATTATGTTGACCAGAACTCTTTTAGAATATACTAAATTTACACCCGCCCGTTGCGCGAATAAATATTCTTAAAAAAATACACAAATAATCTTAATCACTTTATTGAATAATATCTGATATTTATATTGTATACAAATAACCATATAGAGAACTTTCATATTTAAGTAAAAATATTATAATAGTTTGCTTAAAATAATACTAATTAAATATTATATTTTTTAATATAAATATATGAAAATAAAATTTAACTAAAAATAATATCTAATTATTTTTTTAAAAAACCATTTTATTATGTACATATTTTCAACACATACAGATTTGCATATTCCAATCATCAACTAATAATTGTAAAAATATCATTATTCAGTTTAATATTTTTATTTTAACATGCGCACCGTTTTCAAAATATTTGGAGGGAAAGCTTGGAACTCTTTAGTATATATATAGATAGATAATAGATTTGATGGAAATTTGAACTTCATTCCGAAAACATATTTAGAAGATCCTCATCTCTCTCCTCAATACTTAAAAGTTGCGATGCCATCCATTATCTATTACTTCATCCGTCCCACATTAATAGTCTCACTCTCATTTGCTTTTGGCACAATAACCAAGGCATGTGAGTGTAGAATGAGTTGAGTGAAATTTATATTTTATTGTTTAGTGTAAAAAAGTTACCCTTTTTAGAAATGAGACTATTAAATTGAGAATTACGAAAATGGGAAATGAGACTATTAATGTGGGACGGAGGGAGTATAATTACATTTAATTTAAGAGCCGAATTTTGGAATATCCCAAATGATAAAAACATATTACAAAAATAACCCTTCTTATGGAAACATATCTTAAATACCCCATATACAAAAAGGTGTCAGAAATATTGTTAAAAAATGTACTTATTTTTTTTTTCGGAAATCAATGATTATATAATTTATTTTGATTTAATTTTTCAGTTAAATTAGCAAAATTTTTGCGAAAAAATTTATCCCGACCCAATCACGACTTATTCGCAACCCAGAAAATCAATAAATTAATTATTTTATTTTAAAAAACCGAGTCGGACACAGTATGCAGTCATGAACCAGATCATGACCCTTATATTGACCCATCTAATACCGATTATGACCCGAGACCCGTTGAATCTGACCCGTCTCCCGACCTAATTACTGACTGAATATTTTATTTTAATCCTGACCCGATTCATACCGATCATGACCGAATTTACTCGATCCCGACCCGTATCATGATCCATATCCTGACTAAAATTCTGATCATATGTATTATTTTATCATGACCCGATTCATACCGATCATGACCCAATTTATTCGGTCCCGACCCGTTTCATGATCCATTTCCCATCCAAAATCCCAATCCTATGTACTACCCCGTCCCACTTAAATTGTCCACATTTCCTTTTTTCGTCTGTCCATTTAATTGTCCACTTACCTAATATGGAAAGTTAATACACACTCACTATTAAATACTAATTTTCTATGTCTCTTACCACATTAGTTATTGTGCCCACTTTCAAGTGGACTAATAAGAGGACAGAGAGAGTATTATTTTATCCTGAACTGATTCATACCGATCATGACCCAATTTACTCGATCCCGATCCATTTTCTCACCCAATTCCCGACCCGGTACCAATTTAAACATTCTTTAATTTAAAAAACAATTCACACATCGCACTCAGAATTGGTCCCCTTCCCCTTCACCGTCAAAATTGTTTCACGTCGAGTGCGGAATTTGTGGTCGGGAAACAAGTATGGAAGAGGTGTCGACCGAGGTAAGTCCATTTTTTTACTTTTAACCGTGTATTTTTGAGATTTGTTGGTTAAATTTTTATTTCTACTTGCATTTTATTTTATTTAATTTGGTCGTTTAATTCGTGGATAATTTGAAATTAATTCGGATAATTTGTTTAACATATGTTTAATTTTATTTAATTTATGTGATATTTTGTTTAATTATTGATTAATTTTTTAATTTTTTTGTTATATATCTTACGTGAGATTTAGGGTTTAACATAATGTTGCTTTGAATTTTTTATTTATTTGTTGGTCATATGTTTAATTTTGTGTTGCTTAGAATCTCAATTACACATAGAGAATATTTGATCGTTTAATTTTGTTGGTATATATGCTCACAGTCCTAGTGTATCTCATTTTGAATATTTGATTGTTATTATGTTTTGATTGTATTTTTAGATTTTAGTATAATTTGTGCAGGTTCAATGGTTAGATCTTGCTTACGTGGTACAACTACTAAGGTGAATTTATGCACCAAAGTGGACATTGGATAGCATTAGTGTTACACCAAATTGTCTCGCGACACGGTCCGGGTAGTAACCCTCGCAGACCTTAAGAAATATGAGAAATGTCGTCCAGATCCAGAGAATGTCGGGTTCCTCAACAGAATATGGTGTAAGAGAATTCTGCATTTATTTACAAAATAAATAAAAATATGTAAATATTGAAGCAATAAAATTAATTTATTAAACATTAAATTAATTTTGTTTTGTTGAGAGCAAGACCGCTAGCTTCGAAGATGCTCAAAATTCGACTCAGAAAATTTTAATTTAAATGTATAAATTTCATGCGGTAAAACTAGTCTAATCAACCGAGTTTTCCTTATTAACATTAGATTTTGGCAATTTTATTACAATTCTGATTTAAATACTTATATATTGACTAATTACTAATAATCAAATAAATCATATTTGAAAAATAATATTTACATGGGTGCCCACATTAGTGTGACCATAAATAAGTAGTTCACATGTAACCACCTACCCATTTTATTTATATACTCCCTCCGTCCCACTCTATTAGTCACATTTTCCTTTTTGGTTTGTTCCATCTATTAGTCACATTTCCTAAAATGGCAAACTTTTCACACTCACGAATAAAATATTAATTCCACTACACTCATAAACATTGGTTATCGTGCCAAAAGCAAACATGACTAATAAAATGGGACGGAGGGAGTATAAACTAATTGTGCATATCTATTATATTATAATAAAAAATTCAAATCTAAAAAAATAATGTATTGCAATAAATAATCTGTTTAAATTCAATTGTAATTTTATGAGTTTTAATTATATAATTAAAAAATTTAAATAAATATTACTCCCTCCGTCCCATATGAGTAGTCCATTTTCTTTTCGACACGAAGATTAAGAGTTTTTAGTGTAGTGGAATTAATATTTTATTGGCGAGTGTGAAAAAATTTGCTATTTTAGAAAAAATGAGACTAATTTATGTGACTAACGGGTCATAGAAGAATCAAAATAAAATATTCCATTATAAAAGAAAATATAATGAACTGTATAACATTTGACTTTGAGCTTTACCCGTCCCAAACCAACCCCTAAAAATTTTATTTTGACTGATTCTCAACCAAAAAATAAAAAATCCAATCTTCAGCTCTTTTCCTTTCTCTTGTCTCCTGCTTTCCCCTCCCTCACCAAGGCCTAATTTCTCAAATCTCAACCCCCAAATACATCAGACACAGCTGCAAATTCAGACATGGCAGCTTATGCAGTTCTGGTTTCTACTCTGAATACCATGGACCAGATCATGAATCACCCTCGCCTTTCTGCTTCCTTCTACAAGGAACAGATTCTATCTCTCCGTGAAATACTCGATTTCTTGCTCGACTTCATTGAGATCTACACTTCTCATGGAGGCAGCAAAGAATCACGAGATTTGGAGACCCTAATTGCATCCGCAGCTCAAGCAGCTGAAGATGTGATTGAGTCTCATGTTGTTGCTGAAATCCGAAACGGCTCGACTTCCCTACTGAATCTGCAGAAAGTGATCGAAGAGATGGATTCCGTCAAGGAAAAAGTTATGATGGTTAAAGAGGAAAGGAGATTGAACAATATGCAGCTCGCACCTTCTATCTCTGCTCCGTCAAAACCTCCAACCACTGCCAAGACTGCGGCTATGGTGGGATTCGACGACGAATTGCTTCAGCTCAAGGATGTGCTCACCGGAGTAGAATCTAGTCGCATGGTCATCTCGATTGTGGGCATGGGCGGGATAGGTAAAACTACTCTGACTAAAAATGCTTATGAAAGTCCGCTTATTGTTCACCACTTTGATCGTCGTGGTTGGGTTACAATCTCTCAAAATTTCAATGTGAGACAAGTTCTTCTAGAGCTTCTCTCTTGCCCAGAGATCTGCAAAGCTCCAGAAGGGTTTGATAGTAAAACTGAACAAGAATTAGGACTCGAGCTGCGCAAATTTTTGTGGGGTAGAAGATATTTGATTGTGTTGGATGATATTTGGAGTGTTGAATGTTGGGAGAAAATGAGTCTTTTCTTTCCTAATAATGACAATGGAAGTCGAGTTGTTGTGACTACTAGGTTATCAAATGTGGCTGCTCAGTTTTGCTCATCAAACTTTAATATGAATTTTCTTGATGAAGATAAAAGTTGGGAGCTGTTCTGTAGAACGGCGTTTCTTGAACAAGATTGCCCTCTTGAACTAGAAGAAATCGGAAGGGTGATTGTGAAGAAATGCAAAGGTCTTCCTCTGTCAATTGTTGTGATAGGTGCATTTCTTGGAAAATCCATTGGGAGAAAAGAGCATTGGGAAGCTGTTGTGGGAGACATAAACTCAATTTTGAAATCAGATGCGGATGAGTTTTGCTTGAATTTGCTGTCTCTGAGTTATAGCCACTTGCCACCACATCTAAAACCATGTTTTCTGTACATGGGAGTTCTACGAGAAGATGAAGAAATTAAAGTCTCCCAACTCATCAAACTATTTGTTGCTGAGGGTTTTTTGAAACCGAACAAAACTCAAACCTTCGAAGAGACTGCCGAGGATTACTTAAAAGATCTCGTTGATAGAAATCTCATTTTAGTGTCCAAGAAGAGATGGGACGGAACAGCTAAACAATACAAAATTCATGATTTGATAAGAGAATTATGCTTAAGGGAAGCTGAGAAAGAGAAGTTCTTACAGGTGATGAGGAACACGCTCGACATTTCAGGTGGTGTTGATAAGGACAGTCATCGTATTGTATTTCACGACTACACAACAGGGTACCCTCGAGTGTTGGATGCTTTGCCACCAGCAGAACTTGTACGTACGTTGATTCAAAATTGGGGTCCATTGCCTTTAAAATCTCCGCTGTTAAAGGTTTTGAGAAGGGTTGATACTGGTCCATTGGAAACTGTTATTCAGCAAGTTAACTTGAGGTATCTTCACTACTATTCTAACCTGATCCTGAAAACTGTGGGGCTTCCTTCATCAGCATCCCTACTCTGGAATTTGCAGACATTAATCATCAGAGGTGGCATTGTCCAAATAATGGCACCATGTGAGATTTGGTACATGGGACAGCTTAGGCATCTCGAGTGCGATTGTGTTTGTCTACCTGATCCTCCAAGTGAAGAATGTGTTCTGCAAAACCTGCAGTCGCTAGGGGATGTTGTGAACTTCAACTTTAGCAGGGATGTCTGCAGGAGAATCCCCAACATCGTAAATTTGGATATAAGATACGATATGGATTTATCAAGCAACAGGTTGAACATTCATCTCAACTCCTTACATAAACTCCAGTCACTGGAATTCTTGCTTCTTAGAAACGCAAAAATGGGAGATTTTGTGGAAGAGCTCATATTTCCGAGCTCAATCAAGAAGTTGAGTTTAAGTGGTGGGTTTAGTTGGGAAGATGTGACACGAGTCGGGATGCTGCTGCCTTGTCTTGAAGTTCTCAAACTTGGTTGGGTGAGTGGAGAGGAGTGGAACGTTGAAGAGGGAGCATTCCCTCATCTCAAATCCCTTAGAATCATCGGCGGTGATTTGATGTATTGGAATGCTGATGGCTCTCACTTCCCAGAGTTGGAGAAGCTTGATCTAATTTCTTTGGATAAATTAGTTGAAATCCCTTTGGATATCCCGACACTTGGATATCTGGATTTGTTTATGTGTAGTGAATCTGCCGCAATTTCATCAACCAAAATAGTGAAGGAGCAGCTGAGTCTGGGCAACGAGGATATTCACGTTCGAGTTGATGTCCACTACAAGGAGGAAGAAATGAGGTTGAAGGAAATAGCGGAACTAGACAACTTCCCCATAAAGAATTTTCGTTGCACATCCAAGTGATTCGATATTGTATTTGCAGTTGTTATTTACCCTTTGTATCTTTAAAAAAAAATGAATAACTATTTATCTCGCACTTTATGTACATCTTCTGGACTCCTATATATAGCTAGCAAGCAAGTGGCGAGATATATATTAAGATATCTAAAAGATTGAGATAGAATACTTTCTTTCTTTTGTAGGATTATGATACACCCAAGAAGGATGATCGGGGATAGAGCTCTTCGAGTGAGCTTAAACTCCAGAATAAAGATAAGAAACAGAGAGAAATAAATCAGACAAGGAGGAAGAAGATAAAACTAATTCATTTCATTGATATTTTCCCATTCCATACAAACCAACATATATATATATACACTAACATAAAACCTAATTACTTTGGCCTACTATTATATTAATTGGGCTGCAATATTGGATATAAGGAATGGGCTTGTGCCATTATTTCCAGGTGTATCAGATTATTTAGGGGGTGAACATGAGTCAAGTCGGTCCAAGATCTCTATATTAAACAAGTCGAGCTCGAGCTCCATGATTCTCGACTCGAGAGGCTCACCAGCCTAATCGAGTTTGAGTCCTACTTGCTAAAGTAGGAGATTTTTTATATTTTGACTTTGATGGTTAAAATCATGTTTCAAACCGTAAACTAGCCGAACCAAACATTTTTATTAGATTTAGTTTGAAAGATTAATTTGATCAATTTGATTTGAGAATTTTTCAAACCATATTGTTTGGTTTTGTCGGGACTTCAACTTTCAAATTGAACGTGCATTCTTAGTAATAACTTTTATTATGATGAAGAAAAAATATAAAATATGTGATAAAATACAATACTATTTTGAAGAACATCTAAAAGAATATACATAAAACTATGAGTAATGATAAAATATTGCAAAGAAAAAAAAAGAGTTAACGCACATATATTTTTTATGCCAAAATATTATCAATTAAAAAATGTAAATATTAATAATTCTTAATTCGATAAAAATAGTTTGGGCCATTTTTTTTTTTTTTTTTATGTGTTTTGTGAGAGAAAGACCCATCTAGCTCCAAAGATGCTCAAAATTGAACTCGAAAGCCTGTTCTAGTATATTTTAATTAAAATGTACAAGTTAAATTGGCTAAAACTAGTATAATCAAATAAGCTAACATCAACCGAGTTTTCCTTATTACTATTAGATTTCAGCAATTAAATATTTAGACATTGGCTAAGAACTAATAATCAAATAAATCAAAGTTGAAAAATAATATATACATGGGTTTTAGTTTTCGGATATAGCCAATAATTAATATGTCAACAAATTCACATTATTAAAATTATATACGTTGATTTCAATTCATGTCGTCCCAACAAAGTAATAACATTATGGAGAGATTTTCAACCTCTTAAATAATGGAACCCATACAAAAAAAAGCATGTTACACCATACAAGTTAAATTAGGTAATAGCCAAACTCAATCATGCATGCTCTCTAGAAAAAAAAATATATTAAAAAAGAAGAAGAAGAAAAATCCACTAATGAGCGAACAAATGCTCATTTCTCAATTCACCATTTCTGCTGAAAAAATGAAACACGTGACATTATTGTTCTTTGCAAATCTGAGAAAGTGGGTTTTCACACTAAAAAACCACTAAGTTTTAAATCTGCATGGCCACATGGGCATGGGCGTGATCAGTTTCCAAGAATTCCTTTATTTTAGATGAAATTGTTTGTACCAAATGGGTGCATATTTTGGGAAGATAACTCAATCAGTTCCAGAAATAAAATATAGAAATATGATCGAGTGCTCATTAAAAATCGACGATGATATAATTTTAGTTTATAGTGGAGTCTGTATTGTTTGTATCTTTTATAATTTTATTAAAAAAAGGGAACAATCATTAAATATGAGAGCCCATATCTTAAAAGCAAACTTTACTTTTCACAGAGAAGTGAATACATATGCATGGTCCCAAGGAATAGATGGATTGTCTTTATATATCTACTAAATATAGTCTTAAAACCATTCAGACTTCCCTTTCAAGCACACACAATTGCATCTCATTTTTCTCTTCACCACTTATTCTTCAATCTTATGCTCAATATATATATATATATATATATATATAGAGGAGTAATCATATGTGAACCACCCCTCATATGTGATATGAGAACCTAATCTTAACCGTTGAGTAGCATTTATGGACGTCCAAGATTTGCTAAGTTTTTGTAATTACTTATTTTATTTTTATTGTGTTTGGGTATTTTGGGTACTTTTGTTTATATTTTTTTTGTTACCATATCTAATTCCTTGATTTTCTCTCCCTATTTTTTTGGCAAATCGGTTGTTCCATAAATTTGTTTTAGATGTATATTTTCTTTCTTTTTTTATTAAACAGTAGCAAATCTTTTTTTTTTATATTCGACAGATTTTTTTATTTTTTTGCTGAAATTGTAAAATATATATTTTTATATTCGACAGAATTTTATTGGCATTTATTTCCATATCTCGTACTTATTTTTGGTAATTTTTTTATTTTATTTTTTAAAACTATTATTTTTCCTTTTTAATGATAATGACTTTTAATATAATAGTTTGATTTTTTTGTTACTTTTATTTCAGTACATTTTTCACTTTTGAATGTCGCATCATTTCTATAACAAATTACACCTATGCAATTTTGTATAGTAACTATATGACAGAATTTTATTATTAGCAATTTTCAATTTACTTTTATGCAAATATGTTGTCTAATTTATGTGCTTTTTTAATTAATAATTTATCCAAAAAACAGCCTATGCTAGTAGTTTCGATAAATTCAACTAATCATGTATATATGCAATAAAATAATTAATATTATGCATAAATATAATATTTTTCAATATGCCAACTTTCAAATCACACATTAAAATAAGAACTATTCTAAACTGGTAATAAATTGTATCTTCATGTTAATTGTTTGATATTGTCGCATATACCATCTTATACTTTTTTTGGTATCTTATATAGTATTATTGTTACGTTTATTTTATATTGCGGTTTTACATTAGTTTTAGTGTTACTTATGTGTTCGTTAATTGCAAGTTTGTAACTTCGTAATTTTAAATCCATTTCTTTGCATTTTCTAAAAGTTTTTTTTTTAAAATTCCCGCTTTTGCGTATAGTCAAATTTTATTCACGCTAACAACAATAAACTCAATAACAAGTATAACAATGATAATATTGCGAATGTAGTACTTAATTACTTTAAATTAAACTGCATTCAAATATTAAAAGTAAACACCATTCTAAATATTATATAGTTCAAGCATCTAACAAAACGATACGTGTCCCAAAGTATGTAGATAATATACTCAGTTTTAAACTGACGCCATTCACAAAAAACAGTTTCAAATTAAGTTTATGACCTATCCCTTGAACTTTTCTAGGTATTCGTCCATGTCAATTTCCCTTGCCTTGCAATTCTTCTAGAAAAACCTTCCAGCTGTTTCAGCAACTTTTTCACATATTTTGTTACAGTCCGCACCCAGAAGTTTCCTGCAGGTTGTCATCCTTTTATACTTCAAAATTCATAGCACAGTTATGTTTTTAAAATATTAATGAACATATATAACAACTGCAATTAATGTTCTCTATTGTAGCAGAAATAGTTAAATTAACATGCATTTTGTCATACTATTTTTAATATGCATGAAATGTTAACTATATATGCACATAAAATACACTATAATTGCAACAATAGTATAATAAATCTGCCAAACTTTTTATATAATTATTTAATTCATAGACAACTGTCAACATTCAAAAAAACTCATATATATGCATAATAAATACTTCGAAGTTGCAATTAATGGTTAAGATGATAGTTATCACAATTCATATGTCAATTGTACAATAAGATATATGAATTGTTCATTTATTCAGCATATGTCAACATATTATTGCATATATATGTATATATTTATGCAATTCCTCAAATGTTTCTCATATTGTCAAACAATCAGTTCACATGCTCATCATAGACAATAAACATCCTTAAAACTTATGTAATAACTGCAAGAATGTGTATATAACAACTTATGTTATTCGAAAAGCTACATATTAAAGCAAAAAATATACAAAAAAATAGCAGCAAATGTTTAGTATTACTTTTAAATGCAAATGAAACAATCTGTACTTGAATACTCAAATTCTACCCAGTTTCAGAAATCATACTTATCAAGCAATAAGTCCACATTTTTTAAGCATGTATATGTCTTTATTTATGCAATTAATTTCCTTTATATGCTGTTTAAATTACAAATTTCACAGCCCTATCTTTCAAATATATAGTTCGCGCGCAAAAATAGCAAAGAAAATACAATTTTTTTAAAAAAATTACCTGTTTCACTTCCAATTGCTGTCCAGTTTGTTCCTCGTCGTAAAATCTTTCCGAATCTTGAACTATTGCCCAGATGAATTGAAGCTTCAAAATTATGGGTTTTGCCCAAAAGTAAACAAATTTTTTTTTTTAAATATTTGTGCAGTTCGATTCTACTGTATTACAGTATACATACTTCATATCCATTACTAGTTCGACGAAAACTTGGAATTTGGAAACTAATTTTTCAAGCGCACGAAACGTATTAAAAAAAAAAACCTAAACATCAGAGAAGCAACTAATTAGCATTTTAATTAGGAAACAACTTGATAAATCACGTACCCAGATTTTGCAGCGATAGATTTATAGTTCTTCGGCCATCAAAGCTCGGCGTCCAGTCCGGTAGCCGGAAAATCGCCCTGGGTTTTCTGCGATTTTTTTTCTCCCTCTCTGCAGAATGAGACGACGCAAGCAATTTGATTTTACCTCAATAAATGCGGTTGGTGAATTATAATTGTTCTAAATTTAATTTGATTTGATTTTTATTAAACATTCCATATAGTGGTAGTTAATTCCCTATAATTAAGGAGAAGAAATCGTGGGTAAGTTATGCACCCATGTTATTTTACACATTTATCCTTTTATGCAAATTTTAATTTCTATTGTTGCAGCGAATTTTAAACATGCTAATATTTAATCTGATCCGTTTAATCTTACAATTAAAGGTTAGGATTATGTCTTATTTCACATCTAAGAGGGGGTTTCCACCATAGTGCACCCCTATATATATATATATATATATATATATATATATAGAGTTGTAATCATATCACAAGTCCTTCTTAGATGGGAGAAGAGAATAAATCATGACCTTTGATTTGATAAAATAAGTGGTCCAGATTTAATATCTTTATTTATTTTGTTACTTAATTTATGAATTAATTTATTGTAATAAGGGTAATTAGGTAAGTTAAACATGGGGACCACAAAAAAATCTTATATTCTCTTTTCATTTCAAACTCACGTATTTCTCTCTTCAACATATTATCTCTCCTCTAATTTCCTAACAAAACTTGAATTAATCATATCTCATTCAATTTAAATTATTTTTTAACATACTGTATATCAAATTAAAGATAATTTAATTATCTTTCAAACGAAATCACTATTGCATATGTTTCGAAAAAGATAATCGTAGTAAAAATAAGATACTGCAACTATGCATATGCAGATAATGCATATTTACAAGCTTAATAATGCAACTTATATCTGAAAATATATAAACATGAAAATATGCATTATGTAAGCCTGTAAATATGTATTATATAAGCCTGTAAATATGCATTACATACCCAGTTGCAGTATAATAATCACAACAAAAACGTTTCTCTGAACTTTTTCATTATTATACACATGCATACATATTTTCGCTCTTGTTGCCCCGATCTTCTTCAATCTCTCACCTCTAAATTGCGTTTTGTGTTTTTTCTTTTCAATGAAGTGGAATTTCTGGAGGAAGAAAAAGATTTTACTTGTCGTTTGTTGTATCAATTTCCTTGATTCTATTTTTCTGATTTTTGCCGATTGTGGGGGAAGAAGTGGACTGTGGTGATGGTGGAGAGGTGGCATCAGCTGTGGCTGGTCCACCTATCGAAAATCCTGAAACTGCAGCTTGAAGAAGGGCTCAACGTTATTCAAGGTAGTTGTAATTTTTTTTTTGCCAATATTACCCTTAATTTGCAAGTTTTTTATTCTACCGAATGCAGCTTTTAAAATCTGGCCCCAAATTGATCACAACCGTCCAAATCATGTTTTTAATGGTCCAGATTCATTCTCATCTCCCATCTAAGGGGGACTTGTCACTTTAACGCGCCCCTATATATATATATATATATGTGTGTGTTTGTGTGTGTGTGCTGGTGAAGATGGATAAATTTTCTTGCAGCTGGCTACATGCAACAAAGAATATGTTGGGGTACAATTTTATTTTGAGCAGTGAACAAAATGCTTAGCCATTTGGCAAATCTTTTCATGTAAATATTGTACTCCCACCGTCCCGCCGGATTACTCCATATTTCCATTTTCGTCTGTCCCACCAGATTTGTCCACTTTCTTAAAATGAAAAAAAAATCTCTTCACATCAAAAAAATATTAATTTTGCTACACTCACAAATATTGGTTTCTGTACCAAAACCAAAGTTGACTAATCTAATGGGACGGAGGGAGTATTACATAATAGTATAATTAATTGCTTGAAGTAAAGATTGGTCACATGGCTTAGCATTTGTTCACTCCCTCAAGTTTGTGGTGATCTCAATGTTTCTGTCACTTATCTAGACAGTGCAATCCACAAGGGAGTTTGTATGCATGCAATGCAACATCTTATTTATTAAATGTACGATTATTAATTGGATTAAACATTTATTTAATTACACAATATTAATTTTCTTAATCGATTTATTATGCATATAGTTTGCTTAGACGACAGTGCACTAGCCTAGAATTACTATGAGAGATCTAAAAACAGATGGTTCGTTTTTCTCCAGGTAACTAACTTTTTTATTTTTATTTTTTATCATAATTAATAATAATTAAGCTTGATTTGTTGCTCTAATTTATATGATCGATTATAGGGTGGTGCATGGTGTTACAATTTGGCCGATTGTTATCTCAAATCAAATACGTATATGTGGAGTAGTCACTACTTTCTTCCTCACATCGAATTATCGGGAATTTAAATTATCAAATATATATATTTGATAATTTACAAATCACGTGGTTCATTACTTATGCTAAAATAGATGGATGTTTTGAATATACTATATCGTTACAATTTGTTTAAAGTTTGGAGTAGAAATGTATTTTTAATGAGGAAAGAGTATTCGAACTCACATTTAGGGGTGTAATCGAACCGAGTCGAGTCGAGTAGTGCCGTGCTCAAGTTTGACTCGTTTAGTTTCGAGTCGAGCTTCGAGCTTTTTTATCGAATACTTTTATGTTCACGAACTTTATCGAGCTTTAATCGAGCCTAAACGAACTTTCTAAATTTAGAATATATTTAAACTTTTCATTATTATTTTGAAGAAAAATGTCATTTATTCCAATATTTATATCATATTCATTTTTAAATTCGTAAATTTTTCATTATTAGAAAGACTTATCATTATTGTTACTCTTAAATCATAAAAATATTATTTTTATAAAAGTAATTATTTTATATTTCTTACTAATTTTAGCTAACGAGCGAGCTCACGAGTCGAATACTATGATGCTCAAGTTTGGTTCGTTTAATAAACGAGCTTTACTAAACGAACTCGAACGAGCTTTTATCGAGTCGATATCCGAGTAGTTCACGAACAGTTTGGTTCATTTACACCCCCACTCACATTATTTATTTATAGACAACTATTTCTAATTTTTCATTTCGCTTGTGTTATGCAAAATAAAGTAATTCCACAAAAATTGGAACAACAGAAAAAACATGTAAGATGAATAGCTTTTCACAAACAAGATCTGTATTGCATTATTTCATTGTTTAGAGATGCTCTCTCTATGTAATATAGGCTTAAAAAATGTCGACTCTAAAAATGAAATATTAAATGAATATGACTATACATCAAATTAAAGCTCTCCAAATTGATTTTTTATTAAATGATCTTATTAAAACACCCAAATAATATTTGATGTATAATAATTAATTCCATACATTTTGGAGTAGATGTACGATTAGAATGTGACAATTAACGTGGAAGATTTATTAATTAGTATAGTAGTAAATTAAAATAGGTGTGAAATAATATATTATGGAAGAGAAAGATCGGCACAATGCACATAAGCATCTTCAGCCCTAAGGTAGTCCTTTTCGCAGCGACCAATGGCTTCAGGAACCATTACGAAGGTGAAGCAATACCCATCAACCACGCCTTTATTAGTTTGATCGCAGCAGTCATAATCAATGTTTTGGCCAATGGGTTCGATTTTTCGGATGAGACAACTCTTGAAACTGTTAAATAGAACGACAAATAATAACAGAATAAGGTAATTGATAACAGTTAACTGAAGAATGAGGAATGCAAGGTAGGGCAAAATAAAATGTGAATAGAAAATAATACAATAAACGCGGTGGAACGAGCATGAAAATAGAGCGAATCAGTATATATTTCGACAGAGTTCCAGTACAGTTTTTAGAGAGGAAAATCGATACACAAAATTGGGTGAATTTCTCCTATTTATAGACGAAAAGGTGAAGACAGAAAATCCCTAACTGATGCCCTGGTTGTCGGGGAGCACGTGGTCGCCAAAAATCCCGCAACTGCCCGTGATTTTTGGGGCCGGTTAGGGTAAGCAACGGTTCTCCGCCGCCAGGTCCCCACAAGGGTTGCTTCCTCTTCTCAGTGGTGAGCTTGTCGTGGGGTCGATATAGACCCGAAGATGGGGTCGGTGGTGACCCCGATCCTTAGATTGCGCTGCCGAATTCTTTGGAAGGTCGTGATCTCTCCTCGGTTGAGCTCATTTTGTGGTCAATATATAAAATGTGAATAGAAAATTTTCGGTATGTTAACGATACACCGAAAGAATGATAAGATAAATAATTATTATATTATGTCATACCAAAACCATATTGAAATCATTCCAAAAAGAAATAATGTTATATAAATTATTACATACCGAAACGGTATGAACATGAGTTTTTCTCATACTACAAATTTTAGTAAGATATCAGGTATAAAAGAAAAGAAAAACTCCAGTATGCCACACCAAACCATCCCTACATGCCACATCTTTTAAAGCTTCCCCCACACACTTTTTTTTTGAAACTTATATATAACATTATATTAAATTATATAAAGGGATACAAATATTAATACCCATGAAATTCTGGGGTTCATTTTCAAATTTTACTACTTTATTTGCTAGTTTTTATAATTTTGTGTTTCACTTAAGTTTCTAAATTGATTTATTATTTTAGAGTTTCTTTAGCATGAAAAACAAAATATATTGAAGAAAAAGTAAAATATGGATGTTCAGGCAATCCCTCTCTTTATACACCACAATGCTTAAAAATGGACAAATATAAACATTTTGCATATAATTTTTCCTAATTTATCTCTTTCAGTTAGATAGCTTACACTCTTACAAATTTGTATCTTGTTCAACGTGTGGAAATTATAAGATTCTTTCAAATTTTACACTAACAAACTGAAAAATAGGAAAGTTATATTGATTGTTAATTATGCATTTAAATCTTATTTTACTTGATTGTTATTAATTAGACATTAATCTCACACTAGCTAATTAATTAAGGATGGTGGACTACACAAACAAATCTGAGCACATCGAAGAACATAATAAAGATCTTGATCAGCTTCCTCGATCGTAGCCAATGGCTGGAATGGAATATTTATATAATATTATTGCTACAAAAATATGAAACTCTGTGCCAAGGCAAGACCCACACTTCTGAGAATGGCAACAAAGGAAAGTTTGTTACAACAAAAATTTGGTAGCATTTTGTTATAAATAGGAGGCCTAGCAACATTATTTCTTCACACCATTCAAATCAAGCATTGAAGGCGTAAGAATAAGAAAATCTTCTAGTTTGCATTTTATTTTGCACTTATTCATTCCTTCACTTCACTGATAATTATGCATTCTTTTTAAATAGATAGAGAGAGCAGAGCTGCCGGCATCATACTTGAAGCTATCCCAGCAAAACCATTCACTCCGTGAGTTTTCCTTTCACATTGCAGCCTATCTCTACTTCATATGCTATGCATATTCAACAAAAAAAAAAAAAAGTTGTAATCTTTTATTTCTACTCTTCTGTTATGTACATGCCTTCTTGCTGCTATGTTTGAATCTGTCTCTTGAATTTCTAGAAGAACCCCTGTGCTTTGTAACTCTGCCCTTAACTCTTGAGTTTCTTACTTGTTGCTGTGATTTATGCCTGCTGTCTTGAGAGAATGGGCTGGGGGGTATGAGGTGTGTGTGGCAGCTTGCCGGAAACGTTGTTCGATGGGCCGGGATGACTGCACCATGTTCGCTTCAGCTTTCCGGAGATATTTAAATAGTTAATCTCTGCCCAACCAACTGATCTATACATTTACTCATAAAGTAATTAAACAATTATAATTATATAACTGTCCGGCCAAATGGTTTGGACCACCAAATTATAACCGAACCGGCTATGATCGGTTTTGGATTTTTAAAACTGCCAGTTTGAAACCCAAAATTATAACCGGCCAAACGACCGAATAAATTCAGTTTGGCCGATTTGAGTGGCTTCGGCCAAACCGCAAACATCCTACCCCATTAGCATGGATAGAGCTTTCATGAGGAACCCATCACCAAATTGGGTCTGCTCTAATATTATGTTAAGATCCTATTTTCTCTCTATAAATCCAATTAGTAAGAATAAGAGACTTTTCCTATTATAAGGTGGTATAGGCCGAAGTCTCCAATCGAGTGAATACTTTAACAAGATTCTATCTAATTATGAATTTAAATCATATTTTAATTGACTGTTATTAGATAATATCACACTAAATAAGGATCGTAGACTAAAAAACAAGCACGCCAATAGCATTTTGATGCTATAGTTTGTTCAAACAACTTCCTCCATCAGAATTATAGTGTGTTGAATTCGATATTAAACTTAAGTGGGCTCGTTTAATAAACTAAGCATTGAGGAATTAATTTAGTTAAATAATACAAGCAGGTTTAAGTGTTCAATTCTAGTTATACTCCGATAATTTCAGTTGTCGGATTTCAAAATATGAAAAAAATTTAAGATAAAAAAGGAATTGTCACTTGAATTAGATGACCAAGGGAATTAGTTATTATTAGTAGCAATAATATTGAAATTATGTTTAAATTGGACTACATTTACAAAAAGTCTGCACACAAGTTAAAAATTCGATTACCTAACTACCTAACTCTCCCTAGTTAGAGGGAAAAAAAAATAAAAAAAAGAAGGAAAATCCAATAATGAGCAAATAAATTCTAATTAGATAATATTTAACTATGTTAAAACTTTTTAACAAAGAGGAATTAGATAACCTGGAATTGATTATTAATTAGTAGCAATATTTAACTATGTTAAAACTTTTTAACAAAGAGGAATTAGATAACATGGAATGGATTATTAATTAGTAGCAATAATATTGGATAAAAATAGTTTGGATGATACTCACAATTCAACTCCAAAGCTATTGAAATTAAAATATGTTAGTTACACTGGCTAAAATAGTGTAATCAAATTATGAGCTGATAAAATTATAATTCAGCAACTATATTATTATTCTTATTTAAATATATATATTTATTAAAGTTAAACCTTTGAACGACCTAACCCAATTATTCTGAGCAATTAAACACAAATTGCTTATTACTTAATTGAGCATAATTTCTGCTTTAATTGCTTAAGTAGCAGCTTTCCTTCTATAGATATAAATAGTTCAGTATATACCTTCAAATTCAATCCTCCTCTCCTCTGCTCAGCTCAACCACTGAATTTTATTCGAAGATGGATACCTTTTCTTGCTGGCTACAGATTAATCTGTTGGGGTACGTACACACAACTCTATTTTGAATAAAATATAATCTTTCTTTTCACATAAAAATCATATTGCAGAATTTTTATTAATCAATTCATGTTTATTTATTTATTTAAAGATTGGCCACATGTTTGAGCATTTGTTCACTACTCATCATCCCTCAAGCCCACGGTTATATCATTGTTTCCGTCACTTTTCTTGACACTGCAATCCCCAAAGGAGCCGGTATATATGCAACGCAATATCTTATTTATCAATAAATACATTAAACTTTAATTTAATTACACAATTAATGTTTAATTGTCTTCATCTACTATATATATAGTTTGCCTAGACGGCAGTGCACCAGCCTATAATTACTTTGAGGGATCTGAAAATGGATGGATTGTTTTTCTCCAGGTAACTAACATTTCTATCATAACTTATAATTAAGATTTGTTAATTTAATTTATGTTTTTCATCAAAGAAATTTATATGATATTAGGGTGGTGCATGGTGTTACAATTTGGCCGACTGTTACCTCAGATCAAAATCAAATCTAGGGAGTAACTACTACATTCTTCCTCAGACCAAATTCTCGGGAATATTGGACTCCGATTGCACATCTAATCCACGTATTATATATTTAATTTAATTAAATACTATATTACATATTTTATTTTATTTATTGAGGATGCTGACTTCTTAATCAATAATTTTAGGTTTCTGCAATTGGCATAAGGTTTACATCCATTATTGTGATGGATCATCTTTCATGTCCAATTTAACCCACTCAGTAAGTCATTTTCCTTAATTTATTTAACTGTCACATAAGTCTCAATCTAATATTAAATTGAACTCAATTTCATTATTTCAGAAGTCAAACCTTAGCTTTCGAGGAGCAAGGATATTTGACGTTATGATGGAGGAAATGCTAGCTAAAGGAATGGGAAAAGCCCATAACGTATAATCAATATTTTCAATTTTATTTATTGGTTACCTAAGTTTATTATATTCTACATACATATAGCTTGATAATCTTGTTTGGTAATTTTTAATTAATTTATAGGCTATACTAAGTGGGACATCAGCAGGGGGACTTGCTACTATTTTACATTGTGATAAGTTTGGAGCACTTTTCCCTGCTACCACGCGAGTCAAGTGTATTTCAGATTCTGGTTTTTTTCTTCATGGGTAATTAACATTTATTATAAATTTTTTCTTGTATAAATTAATAAGAATATTGACATTATTAATTCTTATTTACATACAGAAAGGGCCACTTTCGAGACAAGTTCAGAGAGAACTTCTTCTCTCATGTGATTAATACAACTGTATGTATACATAATACATGCCTCTAACTTCACATATATATTATTTTTTATTTTATTTTTTCTTCTCTATAAAATAATATTTTTTTTTTGTTTGCAGGGGTTGGCTGATTCTCTGTCTCCAACATGCACGTCAAAGAGGGATTTTAATTTGGTGAGAATTATATATTTATTATATTATATATGATTATATTAATACTATTTAATTCATTCTAAAAAAGCAATTAATTATATTGTCAGTGCCTCTTTCCTGAATATTTGGTAGAGGATATCAAGACACCTCTGTTTATAGTTGAATCAGTATTTGATCGATATCAGGTTGGTATATACCTTCAATATCAGGTTGGTATATAATTAATTAATTATATATGCTATGTTAATTCATTTTATCCCGCAGCTTTCCAACCTCGTACTAGGCAACATAAGTTGCACTAGAAACTTAGACACGTGCAACTCTACTGAATTGAGAATAATTAGAGGTAATTGCTACAACTTACTATTGCAGGAATCTGTAAATATTTTCTAACATGATTTTTTTTTTCAATTTTCAGATTTTAGAAATACATTCATAAATACTTTAGTTGGATTAAAACACTCTTCGAGTCGAGGAATGTTCATTCATTCTTGCTATGTTCATGGCCACATTCAAGAAACTGCACAATGGACGTGTCTTGCCCTTGCAAATAAAGTAAGATCTACAAGTATTTTTTATAGTAGATTTAAAAACATAAACTAAGTTGATATGTACAATTTATGTAGTCTCACTGCAATTGATTATGTTTGCAAGTGTGCCTTTATTTTTAGATTATGCGACACTAATTTGTTTGTGTACGACTGACTAAATATATATATAATTTATTTTCAGACAATTAAGCATGCTGTTGCTGATTGGTATTTTGATGGAAGTGGGGATTTCCGAGACATAGATCGTGCCAAATATGATGGACCAAAAAACTGCACCATTAATCTCTTTAGCAAATGCCCCTTCATCCAGAAGTCCCTTGCAACCATGACTCATGATAATCGATTGAGTTTTCATTTAATTTTAACTTTTTTTTGGGTGATTATGCTTGGGGATTCATATTTCATATATGTTTGACATTTTACATGTGTAGTTGATGCTATTCTAAAAGATAGATAGTAAATTTATAATGTGTCTTATGTTTTAATTATCCTTTCATTTTTTAAGAAAATAAATCAGAATATTATTTGATCATATGACTAATTGGTTATACCGAGTATCCTAGAATTAATCAAAATAAAATTTAAGAAAAAAACTGGAACACAAAAAACATCGATGGCAGTTCACAAATTAGTAATATAAACCTGAATATATCTAAAAATTGAATATTAACTAAATGAATGATTAAAATATATATGAGTAACAAAGCTGTCCAAGTTGATACAACGAATAGAATTATTAGTTATTTAAAGGTAGTTGACATGCTTGATTCATATATAAAGATTTTATTTTAATGGAACAGAAAGATCCGCACAATGCAAAAATATATCATTAGATCTCATATAGTCGGCTTTGCAGCGGCTGATGGCTTGAGGAGTCATTACAAAATTGATGCAATTCCCATCCACCACGCCTCTGTTTATTTGATCGCAGCAGTCAAAATCGACATTTTGGCCAATGGGTGTCTCAAATCCCGAGCACAATGCTGCAAATATTCCATCCCTACACCCCGCTGACAGATTTTTGTAGCAATCTGCCCCCGCACTTTCCACCAATGCTCCCTTCATCAACAACATAAATAACATGAGTTTTATCATGCTCTTCAATCCAGAATTCATGATGTAATTTTCTGTTTGTCTAATGAGGATTTCCTTAAATTGTTCCCTATATCTCATATAATTATATATAGGCTAGGACATTTTATAGTCTTAAGAGATTAAGTAACGTATATATATATGTTACAAGTACTCCATTTTAATGAAATTGAAACCTCTACATCAACATTTGCATTAATTAACTAATCACCATTAATTTATGTACAAGTGTCTTTCGATGAAGTATTAACTCTGTACAAATGTCATAAATAAATAGTTAAGTTTTTTTATGGATTGTCCCTTCGTTCGGGGTGTAGTGGTTAAAGCACCTTTCCTGTGACTGAGAGGTCACAGGTTCGAGCTTCCAGGAGGACATCTGGGTGTGTGAGTGTGTGTGTGAGTTTGATAAATGTAGACTTATTAAAAAAAAAAAAATTTTATGGGTGTCATCTTGCTAGTGTAATATAATCTCTCTATCTATATATGAGAACTAAACTTGTTCCATCTTTCAATCCTAAAATATTTATTTATTTTTTTTAAGTCTAAAATAAACCCTATCCAACTTTCCAATCTAACAATTTCATTCAAAGCCTCTCTCTTTATCCTTAATGTCTTCTATATTTTGTGTGTTGGTTTCATCATTGCCGCATCTTAATAATTTCACATTTTTAGGAATTACTCCCTCCGTCCTATTTTATTAGTCATGTTTGCTTTTGGCGCGATAATCAATGTTTGTGAGTGTAGTGAAATTAATATTTTATTGGTGAGTGAGAAAATGTTTGACATTTTAGGAAATGTGACTAATAAATGAGACAGACTAAAAAGGAAAATATGACTAATAGAGTGGGACGAAGGGAGTATTATATTTGAAAACATGATATGAACTATTATATTTTGATGTAATAAATTATTTGTTTCTATTAGGACTGTCTCGTACTTTGAGGATTAGTTAGAATTTTTTTAATTTAATTAAGTTACCAGGTTTCAATCCTTGTAATGTAGAACATATAATTGAAGTTGCAATGTATTGATAGTAAATTTACAGAAAATGTCATTTCTTATGTTACAAAGGAATGGTCTTTATTAAGCTCAACCACATGCTTCATTTAAAAAACAAAAAACTCAAAGAATATTATACTGAACATATGCAACAAAATATAAGAAAAATTGCATAATTTCAAATGTACATATGTTGTTTTCATATTTTTTGACTGTGTAGTTTTAAAGAACACGATAAAAGTTCCTATGTAATAACAGGAAAGTTACAGAAAAATAAGAATTCATATGGACTAAGGAACGAACTGAAAAAATCTCAAAGAGAGCGTATACAGATAATGGTTACTAATCATGCATAAAAAGTTAATAAAATGTTCACATAAATTTAATTAAAAAATTGCACATAATTATTATATAGATTAATTATTGACAGAAAAACTACAAGTTTCACTTAGTAACCCATCTACTTATAAATTTATATTCTTTATATATGCACTACAGAAATGAACTATTACACAAATTGTTCTGTACTTATGCAGCTTATTTATTTTTTAAAAAAATGTATACTAAAAAAAAAGAATAACTTCGCAAAGAAAGAACAGTAAAGTTACATAAAAAGAACATTTTATATGTATTAAGGAACGAAGTTACACACTATCAAACAGAGGATACACATATAATAGTTACGAAATATGCAGAACAAGATGTAATAATGTACACAAATATGCATCAAACATTGCACACAATTTATATATACAATAATCGTGTATACCATTGAATTTGCGTTGATCAACTCAACCCCTTTTAAAATTGAATATTCAGAAGAACCATATCAAACAAATTTGACCTTTTGAGAATCAAATTTGCTTATATCCCATTGACTTCGTTTAAAGTTTAACACCTAAACATTATAGTGCAGGTCCTATAGGCATAAAACCCAAGCAAATATAATCAATTTTCTTCATAAATTCTTACTACTTAATCAGATAGAAAACAAAGAAATCAAAGAATCTACTGGCACAGAAATTGCACAAAATAAAAATATAAATTCAAACCTCGTACTTTTGGTTCGTGTACAACGGTCGATTTCGGCAGAGAATCACTTCCTTCGCTATCAACCTACGAAGATTCGATTTTTGATTACCAAAAACAAAAAAAAAGGTCAACAAATGGTAAAAAAACTTCAACAATCAATTCAAGTTTCTACATATAAAATTTCTCCAAACCTAGGTTTACTAAAAAAAAAGGATTGCGATCGATTATTGTAGTTAAGTAATCAGAGAACAATACCGCAAAATTAGTAAGAAAAGGACCAAATCTTACCGAAGTAATGTCGGCCTAGATTTTTGTCTTGCCGTTGGTGGAGATTCGTCCCTGTTGATCGATGCAAAATCTGCACACAGATTATAAATAACCCGAAGGTATGTCGAACCCACAGAGATAGTACAACGAAAGTAATTCATATATTGAATGTAGTTTTTCAATCTTTTGTTTGGGCAAAACCAAATTTGATAGTTTTTTTTTTGGGTTTTATGAAAACAACTTTTAAAGAAATTTAAATAAAAGATAGCACAGATCCTAGGGAAATCTACCAATCTGATCAACATGCAAGAAACAAATAATCCAAACCCATAAAAGACTTTTGGTGGAAAATCTGGTAAAGTGGAATTAACTCCTTGGTTGGGTAATTAAAACCTAGATTATTAACTAGTGATTATCTCCTCTCGGTCTCAAGAACACAAGTTAATCAATCTCAATAAAAATCAGATTAATCCTACAATTGAATTCTTCTTGGTCGGACAGAAAATCAAATGTATTAAACTCTCACTTCCTATTATCAATTTTCACCTCTCGGTCCTTCAATTAATAACAAAAACCTATCCCAATTTTTATCTCTCGATCCTTCAATTGAAAATAGATTTGAAATAAAACCAAAGAGTTTAAACCAATTAAAGGGGTTGAAGAATTCGAATCAAAGCATGTATCACAAATGGAGAAACCCTAGAATCTGATAAAGAATCTAGCCTAGCATATTAAAGATAAAGAATGAAACAAAAATTAAAGATTGCATTAAAATAAAGGTGCAGAAAAATAAAGATACAAGAAAATAAAGGTTTTGATTCCAGCCCCAAAAACTAAAGAAAACTAAACTATAAACTGAAATTTAAAGTTGGACTGGAATGATCAACAATGAACTGGACATGAGTTTATATAGGAGTAGGGTATAACTCTTGAATGGTAGGATTTGATAAAATTGGGAATTTCCTTCTTGAGTTGATGGTATTTTTCCTTCTTTAATCAAAACTTCAAAAGGAATGATTTTCTTGGTTGAAACTTTCCTTGTGGGGTCTTCATTGCTTCCAAATTGATGTGTGGCTTGAATCCCAAGCAATTCTTGCCCAAAATATGTAAAATTCTCGCAGATACTCGCCAAAACAGTCCATCTCGGCCGAGATGGACCTTGCCTCGGTCGAAACAGAGACCATTTCCGCCACTTTCGACCCTTCTGCGCAGTCTCACGGTTTTGGCCATAACTTTTGCGTCCGAACTCCGATTGACCCGATTCCAGTTGCGTTGGAAAGCTAACTCAAAGTTATTTCAAATGCCATGCTCCATTAGCTCAGATTCCATCGGTGGAAGAAGTAGTGACTATTTCTTTGAACATCTGCTGCTTTCGGAACGAGTTTCCATTGGATTTGGCCTAAAACCTGCGAAATCTTACCATGACAAGCATAATACCCTCTAATATATACTCATGCTCAGTTTATTCAAGAAATCATACTAAAATGCATAAAAGAAAGGAAAAATTAAAGCGATAAGTGAGTAGAAAAACGAGCTTATCACCTGTGCAACTATGATTTTTGTTTTTTTGAACGATGAAGATACCTAGAAAATATCGGCAGTAAAAGTCCAACTATATGCATTATACATTTACAACATATTTAATTTCTTTTTGATTGAATATGACAAACACCTACGATATTCCTTATTCTGTACTGTCAATCATTCAAAATTGTTTATTACCGATAAACAAACCACTTAAAGAGTAAAAAGGATGTCGCTAATAAAATGACAACTAAATGTGCACAAAATTTTGAAAATTATTGCAGACATAGTAATATAAATATGCAGGTCGTCTGGAAGTTTCACAATAATTCACAAGTGCAATGAACTTAGCACAAACTTGCAAAAAATGTTTAGTTTATTTATCATCATTCAAATATTCTAAGACTCCAAGTATATGCATTATACATTTACAACATATTTCAAATTTTTTGGATTGAATCTGTCAAACACGTACTGTATTATTAACTATTCATTACTGTCATTCATTCAAAATTGGCAATTACAGATAAACAAACCACTTAAAGAGTAAAAACTGAACAAATATAAAATAAAGATACCTTATTAATCATCTTGTGGTTGCTAACGTCTGCAGTCGCCAGGATTTTTTGTGCAGTCGATATCTAATTGCAAAAATGCGGGTGTTTACCCAAAAAAAAGTGATTAAATGAGAGAAAAACAACAATACATCTTCGAGGATTGTTCATTCAGAGTTTTTGCTATGTGTAAACAAATTTTCAAACTCAGGCACATTATTTAAATGCAGAAATTTTCACGAAAAAAATGTAGAAAAGGTTCGTATTAGATGTCGTTGTTGATAACAGTAGAAATTGATGACGAATATTGAGTGTAGAACTAAAAGCGAAACTTACCCAATTTACTCTGAACTTGATTTCTACTCTGGACGGCGATGGCGGTAGGGTTTCGGCGACAAGTTTTTTCTTCTAGGAGAGACAAAATCGGTTGAAGATTTACAGCAATAAATGCAGTTGGTGAATTTAATTAAGCCTAATAAATCGTGGGTAAGTTGAACTCAGCGATACATTTACTAGAAAATCATTTTTTGCAACTTTTTCCTTCTATTATTGCAGCAAATTTTTCTGATCAAAACTAAATCATGACGGTCAAATTTCTTATTCAATGGATGAGATCAAGTCTTATTTCACATGTTAGAGGTGGTTTACACCATAGTGCAACCCTATATATATATATACATATACACACACATGACTGCGAACGAACATCTAGCCTAACTTAACTCGTGATAGTTCCATAAAAGTCCTATATATATGTGAACAAATGAGATCCTCGGTAGACAAACACACATTTACGTCATGAATTCAGAATTAAAGAGTAGTATTATAATGAAAATAATGTTGTTGGTGATGATAGGAGGAGGAGCATTGATCAGTGAAGGAGCTCTTGGAAAGGATTGTTACAAAGGGTGTAGGGATGGAATATTTGCAGCATTATGCTCTCCTTCTGATACACCCATTGGCCAAAACATTGATGATATCTGCTGCGATCAAATTAATAATGGTGTGGTTGATGGGATTTGCTTCGCTGAAGTTATGGTTCCTGAAGCCAAAAGTCGCTGCAAAGCCGACTATAATAGGGGTGAAGATGTTTATGTGCATTGTGCCGATCTTTCTATTCCATGCTCGAGGTGTCTGCTTAAGACCATATAATGCCTTTGAAAGGCGACAAATGTGAGAAGGATATCGTGGATCAATAAATCCAGGCGGCTGTTCGATGAAGACCGGCGATGATAAATGGCCATTTAGAAACGCATTCTTGACATCGAGTTGATGCAGATGCCAGCCATGATGAACAACAAGAGAGAGAACAATCCGCACAGTTGCATCTTTAACGACAGGGCTGAAGGTATGATCGAAGTCCATGCCTGGAATTTGCGAGAAACCCTGAGCAACAAGCCGAGCCTTATAGCGTTCAATAGAGCCATCTGATCGGTATTTAGTACGAAAAACCCATTTCGACCCTACAATATTGGTGTTAGGGGGTCGCGGAACAAGAGACCAGGTGCCATTCTTTTGCAGCGCCTGCATTTCTTCATTCATAGCGACAAGCCATAATGGGTCCTTAACTGCTGATTTAAAACCTTTCGGTTCAGAAGCGGCTGAGAGAGCATGGTGAAGTGTTGTATCTGCATAGTAGGCAATATGACGGGGCTTGAAAATACCTGCCCGAGCCCGTGTGATCATCGAATGAGGTGTAGCAGCCGGTGGTGGGACGAGAGCGTCGTCCGGTGGTGGGGGTTGCTCTGGTTCGGCGGCAGGCTGGACGGGCTGAGGCACTTCGGCTGCAGCAGGAGGCGAATGCTCAGGAGGAGTGCATAAAGAGCAGGGGCTCGTATTTGATATTGTTGGCGTGTTTATTGAGGGCGAACGAGTGTGAGACGGCGCCAGAGGAGGAGTGACAGCAGAAGGCTCGAAAAAATTTGAGATACCCAAACTAGAGATAGGCACAGATACTCCAGAGTCTGCCATAGGAAAATTAAGCTCATCAAAGCGAGCATGCCGAGTAGTATATACCTTAGAAGTGGCAGGATCCAGGCAGCGATATCCTTTATGATGTGAAGAGTATTCAATAAATATGTATGGCTGACTTCGTTCAGTAAATTTGTTAGCAGCATAATCACGGAGACAAGGATAAACACGACAGCCAAAAGGATGAAAATTATTATAATTAGGAGCACATCCAAATAGAACCTGAAAAGGCGAGAGACCATCGAGAATACCAGAAGGAAAATGATTGATAATATAAACCGCCATGCAAAAGGCATCTACCCACATATGAAGAGGCAGGCGAGACTGGAAGAGCAAGGCAAGACCACTTTCTGTGACATGTCGATGTTTCTGTTCAGCACGTCCATTCTGAGAAGGAGTGTAAGGGCAAGAACGGGTATGATGAATTCCTTTCTCTTGAAAAAAGACCTGCACAACATTATTAGTAAACTCCGTTCCACCATCGCTTTGAAAACGCTTGATGGTAGTTGATAAGCTCGTATTTTGCCTCACTTATCACGTTGTTTTCTTATTTTTTTCTTGCATTTACTTGATTTTTTAGTTAATAATCAAGCATGAAATGTTTATAGGGGATATTATGCTGGTCATGGTAATATTTTGCAGGTTTTAGGCCAAATTCAATGGAAACCCGTATCGAAAGTAGCAGATGTTCAAAGGAACAGTCACGACTTCTTCCACCGAAGGAATCTGAGCTAATGGAGCATGGCATCTGAAAGATCTTTGAGTTAGCTTTCCAACGCAACTGGAATCGGGTTAATCGGAGTTCGGGAGAGAAAGTTATGGCAAAAACCGTGAGACTGCAGACAGATGTTCCTGAGTCGAGAGACAGGATTTCTGTCGATCGACAGGAATCCTGTCGATCGAAATTCCCCCAGTCGGTCGATTGGCGCGCCCGAAAGGCAATTTTTGTCCAAATTTGGAGAGTTTTCCTTCCCAAATCATTACCTTTTGAAGATATAATTTCTCCCCCTATAAATATGACCTATTAGGCTCGAAATTGGAAGTAAATTTTCAGTTTTTAAGCTTTAGTTTTCAGTTTTTCAACATTAATTTTCAGCATTAAACTCTTTAATTTCTAGTACTCTTTATTTTCATTGTTGCTTTGGATTCAAGTACTTCAAGGTTCCTATTTCTTTAATGATTCAAGTAAGTTTATTTATGTTTATTGCAATGTTTATTTCAATTATGCTAGGCTAGAACCCTTAACAGGTTCTAGGGTTTTCTCCATCCTTTTCAGTATGTGTTAATACAATTAAATCCAACCCGAAATTATTACGCACGAACTAGCAAAAATGCTGTCAAAACTTTCGAGGCTTTCCATAAGCTTTCCGTGTGTTGATTTATCAAACACGAGACTTCAAGCTTTACACTTGTAAGTTAAAGATCTCATTAGGTGTTCTTTCTCTTCCGAGAGAGTCCACAGCAGCTCCTGTGCATCCCAGCCATTGAGTTATTATGGGCGTACCTTGCCGTAGTGAGATTTACGTTCTTGGGAGAACTAAAACACCCAGTTAGCTGAGGAGGTTGAAGTGACGTGCTCGCACTCTGTTGGTCCCGGTTTATCAGAGTTCTAACTTACGCAGCGGAAATAATATAAGTCTAACTTAAGTCAGTTTTCGCTTGCACTTCTACTTGCTACTGATGCACTCAGCTGACAATGGGTAACTGATACCTGTCAGCTGGTGTTGATTGCTCAGCTGACAACTGATGTCTGTCAGCTGATGCTGGTAGCTCGATACTTAGCTGGTTTCAAGATTCACAGCTGACAACTCAGATGTCAGCTGGTTTATCAAAACTTAGAATATTAGCCAAGTTTGCACAGTTATATTACCAGTTTCAGTTATACTCCAGCACTTGATTGCTGGGTTTTAAATACAAATGAAAGTACTGAAAGCAGGTAAATGGCAAGGATATTTATAGTGGTTCGATCAACTGATCTACGTCCACTCTCCAGTCGTAGCACTGGAAATTCACTAGAGTAATCAGGTACAAGTAACCTACGATCTATCTCCAGCTGGTGAATGCCCCGTCCACCAGTTCACT
>JAPKLW010002349.1:74836-94463 GCA_026898455.1 Plectranthus barbatus | reverse complement strand
TAACCCGAGGTATCTCTTTCACTACCTGGGTACGATCGATAAGACTCGCAATACGCCGAGTCAACATCCACGTTGAATACGTTTGATGTTCTTCTCTGAGTGGGGTTCCCCCACTGAGAGGACAGATAGCAAACACAAAACAGTAGGCAATGACAAAGCAATTTAAAACAAAACATTTTATTTCAAGCTTGATATGCTTTGAAAAGAAAACATTATTTTCATGTATTTAATTTGGCCCACTATATAGGGGTAAAAGAAAGCCCACCTTGAGTAGGTGTGGTTATGCAATTGGTCGATCTAAATATCGATCTTCTCCTTCCCTTTCCCTATTACATAAGGAATACGAGTAAATCCTCAATGGATAATAGATTTATGTAAAATCTAACTCATCAAATAGTTCTAGACTCTTAATCGATTTTGGACTTCTCACATTTGAGCCATTGGATAAGGATATAGAAGAATGACTTGGCAATTTAGTTTGACGGACAAAGTAGTCAAACATTAATTCCATAGCTCGTGATTCAATATCGAGCATTAATTCGAGAAGCATGAATAATAATTCAATTTGATTGATCAAAACAAATAACTTCGTCAAGTGACTATGCACTTTCAAGAGTTTAAAATTGAAAGATGTTTCATATTCATTATGAATCATCGTACATTGCTTGAGAGTATAAGAACTCACCAAGTTGTTTCAACGGAATAATCGAAGAGATTCTTGATCTTAGATAAAGATCGAATTAAGATTCCAAAGTTGAGGTTAAACAAGTTTGGTTTAACAATAGGCTTCAAAGAAAGTTCAAGTTACAAGAGTTTGATCAAGCAATTTAATTGATTTGAATTTACAAGGATTTTCGGAGAAGTTATGAAAGATAACATTTCTTCGTTGATTGATACAAGAATATCAAACGAAACCAAATTTGGATTTGAATTAATTGAATGAAGGATTTAGAATCCAAGGAAATGTTATTGGAATTGATTGGTATGAAGGGTATCGAAAGGTATGAAAGATAAATCGAATTGGTCGAAGAAAGGACAAAATGTGAGAAATTTCATTCTGTCTCGACCGAGATGGAATGCATCTCGACCGAGATGGGTGTGTCGACTGAAATGAATGTATCTCGACCGATATGAGCATATCGATCGAGATGAGATGCATCTCGACCGATATGAGCATATCGACCGAGATGGGAATGAAATCGATCGAAATGAATACAAATCGACCGAAATGAAATGAAATTGGTCGTCTCGACCGGGATGAAGTTCATCTCGACCGATATGGACATATCGACCGAGATGACTCTATCTCGCCCGATATGGCCATCTTGACCGAGATGAAGCCTATATCGGCCGAAACAGAGGCTAAAATGCCTTTTGGCGGAAATTCTTATTTTTGGCTCAAACGGTTATCCGGGCTCGTCCAATCGATTTCTAACAACACCAAATGGTTTTTTAACAAGTATAATGAGTCTAGGCACGATTTAAACTATCAAAACATGTTGGAATCGAGATTTAACCGCAATATTACCATATTGGACAAATATACCAAATATGCTCCAAAATCAACACAAATCGATTCCTAGGTCGATATATTGTTTCTAGGCTCATAATATAACATGCTAAACATGCATGCGTACTCATAAACTCAATATCAAGCCTAGATCATAACATTTATCAACTAGGGCAAAAATCACAACATGCTTAAATCGTCAAAATAGCTAGAGAGAGGTTCGATCTATACCTCTAGGACGTTCTTTGAGCTTCGTGAGCTTGATCAACCTTCGATTCCTTGATTTCTTACTTCAAAACAAAAGGAAATGGAAATCTAAGGTTGGAAAGGGAAAGGAAACGAAGAGAGGGTTCCGAAAAGGTATAGTTTTACCTTGAAAACACTTCGCCGGAGCTTCGTCGGAGCTTGCCGGAATTTCGCCGGAGGTTCGCCGGAATTTCTTTGGAGAGAGTTGAGAGAAAAAGTAAAAGTAAAACTTGAAGTGTAAGCCTTCTATTTATAGAAGGGAGGCGAGAGTAATTTCGGAATTACCGAAAGTCAAAAAAGTTAAAGTGGTTGTCATTCGCTTGTCACATCGGTCACTTTAACATCACCTCACGTCAACTCCACATTTCCTCGCGTCATTGCACGGGAGACCGTAATATTTCGTTTACTTCCGAATATTTATCGATCGATATTATCTCGATACGAAAATGTCGGGTCATCGGATAAATTATCGATATTAATTATTACTATAATATTTAATTATCCTCCTTGAAATAAGATTGACAATTAAATAAATACCCAAAATAATAAATCTCCATATCAAAACGATCGCATAGCTACGAATTAAATTCGATGACAAAATATGAATTTCGGAAATTCGATAAATACATCTAAAATTTACGAGGGGCGTTACACAATTACAGAAGACTGAAATAAGATTTCGAAAACACTTAACTGTTTCAATTTTCTATCAAAGATGCTTTTGAAGATTTATATCATTATGCAAGGTTATGCTCTTACATTTAAATGTGATTGAGTTTTATTAATTCAAAGTCTAAATTATCTCTTGGCTTCCGCTTTTTCATTTGATTTTTGAATGACATGAATTAAATAATTATTATTTAACAGGGAATTATTTTGAAGTATGTAAATACAACATGTCAAAATTTTCTTAAATTTATATTTTCATTTATTATTGGTAGAAAATTTATTTATTTACTTTTAAATGAGTACACATGAACTTGTCGAGATACTTCATATATTAATTAAAAAGGATAAATTATTTATTAGTAGCGCTCTTTATTTATTAAGAAATTGAGATGTTACAAATTGGTATCCACTACTAGAAAAATAGGCTATCCACACCCTCTTCCTCACATGTATAAAAAATTGTAATAATATTATACAAATCCTAACAATTGTCATAATAAGTTGGGATTATATGCTTGATAAATATTAACTATTAATTAAAAAACCTTATCCGAATTTTATAGTATTTTACCTAACAGTAAATAGGGAGTGTGTAAATTTGGGAAATTTAAAATTTTATAAGAATATTTTCCCTCCATTGTTTATAAAACTTTAAAGTTAAAAGAAAATTAATTATTTTTTTGTCAATTAAGGATAAGAGTCTAAGTCTCCACTAACAAAACCCTATAATTTGTTAGTTCCCTTTTTAATTTTGTGCGAATTCCATTGCCCTCTCGCCGCTGCAGCTAGTGATGGCCACGGGCCGGTTCCGGGCCGGTTCTGGTTCGGAACCGCCGGTTCCACGGTTCCAGAAAAATGGAACCGGAACCGGCCCCTGGCAAGAAGGTTACGGTTCCGGTTCGGAACCGGAACCGGCGGTTCCCCCCCTTTTTTTTTTTTTTTAAATTTTAATTATTTATTTTATTTGAAATATAGTATTTGGTTTGTACAAAAAAATTTTAATTAAAAGTATTTTGTTCCTTTGAGTAATATTTGGTTTGTACACAAAAATTGTATATTATTTTTTACTTTGTGCACAAATTAAATAAACACAAAAATATATAAGGAATATTATAAATTAAGATTACAAATTTAAACTTACAAGTTACAATGATGAATGTATATTTACAGTTTTTTTTTTAACTACACAATACAAATTACAAAATTGTATATTATTTTTTAACTACACAAGTTATACAAATTACAAAATTGAAGAATTAATATTATTACAATAATTGAAAATTAAAACTATAAACAAACAAATTCCAAAAAAATAAAAAAAAAAATTTAATAATTAGGGGGGAGGGGAGGGGTTAATTGAAAAGGGCTTGCACTTAATTTTTTACCTTAAAATTAAGTTGTCTACGTATCCCTTAATTTTCATTAAGGGAATCAAAGCCCACGTAGTTCTCTTACCTTACTTACCTTTAATCGGAGTCGAAATCCGCATCACCTAGGCCATCGGAAGCATTAGTACTTGTCGCGCTTGCTTCGGAGTTGTAAGCATCCTCGTCGTCGAAGACGTGCCTCCAATCCGGTTGTTGTTCTCGATCTTCGGCATCTTTCCAATCTTTAAGTATAACTTGTGCTCCAAATTGGCCGGTGTCAAGTTGGACCTTCTTTCATCCAACATATAGCCACCCGAGCTAAATGCTTGTTCCACGGCAACCGTTGATGCGGGGACGGCTAAGAACTCCTTCACCATCGTACTTAGGATTGGGTATTGTTGTTGTCGCCTTGACCACCATAGTAGAATATCAACCTCTTGTGGAGCGTTCTCATCTTCTTCATCTTGAGGCTGCAAACAATCACCACCAACATACATTTTCGCCAAATAAACATCTAGTTCGCTTTGTTGCGAACTAGACGGACGGTTTTGAGACATAATATTATGAATTCTAGCTAACAAGGGGTTAGCACTAGTTTGGCCGGAACTAGTTGTCCTAGAGGTAGATCTAATTTGAACTAAGTGGCTATATGTGATACAAAATGAATCGAAAGCTTCACGTAATGTTGTACTAAGTTGGGATTTAACTACATCGACGGAAGGGAGGTTCAATTGTTCTAAAGGAATAATTCGTCGGGCCCTATAAATGCTAAGGTTGATAAAGCGGTATAATATGTATCAATAAAAGAATAAACACCATCTAATTTAATACTAGGATCAAATACTTTAGCAATTAAAAATACGGAGGGAATCTCCCTAAAATATTTTAACCATTTAATAACCATATCAAATATTATATGCCTTAAATCGGGTATGAAACTACATTGATTAAATTGACTAGCAATATAACAACAATGATATAAAACTTTAGAACTAGTGGGATAATAAACACCGGATAAAACTTTAGTTGCGTTAGAAAAAGATTTTAACAATTCATGCAAACTAGTACATGCATCCCAATGAGATAAATGCAAACTAATACCATAATCATCACTTCTAAAAAATTGTACTAATAATTCTTTATATTTAAAAGCAGCATTAAGCATTTCATAGGTGGCATTCCACCTATGACAAATATCGGTTGGAAAACGTTTTGCTCGGACTCCATGAGTAGCACAAAAAGAAGCCCATTTTTTTGCAATTTTTTTATGACTATATATGCATAAAATTGCAGCCCTAATAGGTTGGATTGAATGAGTATAAAGTTTCATTCCATCTTGAACGGCTAAATTAAGAATATGAGTAATACAACGACAATGGAAAAACTTACCTCCGAGGACCGGATTGCAGTCCAAAATAAGCTCCCTTATTGATGCGGTGTTGTTGCTTGCATTATCAAAACCAATAGAAAATATTTTGTCGTTTATTTTATATTGGTGAGCTATTTTTATTAATAAACGTGCTATATTTGATGCCGTATGAGGATCATCAAATTTTCGGTATGCAATTATTCTTTTATTTACATTCCAAGAGGAATCTATCCAATGAACGGTTACACCTAAATAATGATGTTCGGATCTACAATCATCCCAAATATCGGAGCAAATAGAAACCCTATGATCTAATTTTTTAAATTGATCGCATAAAGTCAATCTATATTGTCTAACTCTATTTCTTATTCCAGGCACCATAGTTGAGCGTGGAATTCTTTTTTGAAGAGGTTGAAGCGGATGTATATATTTTTCAAATCTTGCTTTATCCATTAATTGAAAAGCTAAACTCTCTACACAAACCCATGACGATAATGAATCCCTAGATTCTGTCGGATCATATTTATGACGAGCGGAAGAGGAAGACGTACCTTGGGAAGTAGAAAATGCACCTTGGTTTAATTGAGTTTGACCCTTAGACAAGCCAAACTCCATGGGATGCTTCACCTTTATGTGGCGTTGATATGTTCCATATCCACCACCGGCGGCGAATTTGTATCTCTTAGGGCAATAATTGCAATATAGATCAAATTGTTCGGGAGCACCTATAATTTTATATTTTTCTAGTTAGATATCATAATTAAAAATTAAAATAAGTATAAGAATTTGAAATAAAATTTCAAATAAGTATAAGAATTTAAAACACCACGTACCTTTCTTTTGCTCCTTCGAACAAATTTTTCGGAAGTGCTTTGTGAAAAGATCGGATTTCAAAGCTTTTGGACTTAAATTTGAATCGAAATTATCATCTTCTTCATTTACCTCGGCCTCGGGGGGGAACACCTTCGTTGGCTTCATTTTCCAATGCCTCACGAAATCGCATTTCATGTTGTTGCAATTGTCGGGCATACTCCTCATCGGCTCGTACTTGAGTTTCACGAAGATCTTCATCATCACTCAATGACAAAGTGATGTTATCATCGTATTGAGATTGAGGAGAGCTTTCAATATGAACACCACGGCGACGTTGACGAGGTGGACCTCTAGTAGTATCATCTCTAGCTATGGACTTGCCCCTACTGTCGGCACCACCAACACCACGACCACGACATGAAGACATAATTGAAATTTGAGAGAATGGATTTGGAATGGAAATTTGAAAGAGAAATTGCAAGAATTAATTGAAAAAGAGAGTAATTGAGAGAATAGAATGAGAGAATTGAGATTGAGGTGTGAAAAATGTTGAAGGAAGGGGGGGTATTTATAGGAAAATTTTGAGCATTTTTCAAATTGGCCGAACCGCCAGTTCTGGTTCGGAACCGCCGGTTCCGGTTCCGAACCGGTGGTTCGGTGCCACGTATCGCGATATCATTCGTCGATAAATATTTTTTAATTATTTTTTTTTAAAATAGCCGTTGGAATTCCGGTTCAGAACCGGAACCGGTGGTTCGGAACCGGAACCGCCGGTTCCAACGGTTACATTTTTAAAAAAATAGCCGTTGGGCCGGTTCAGGCGGTTCCAAACCGGAACCGCCGGTTCCCAACGGTCAATTTTTTTTAAATTTCATGCCGCTGGTTCTACGGTTCCGAACCGGAACCGGCAGTTCGGACCGTTTAAAATATATATATTTTTTTTAATTTTCGGGCCGGTTCCACGGTTCGGAACTGCCGGTTCTGGTTCCGGTTAAAGCATTGAACCTGAACCGGCCCGTCTATATACGGTTACGGTTCCGGTTCGGAACTGTTTTGACGGTTCCGGTTTCGAACCGTGGAACCGCCGGGCCGGTTCCGGGCCGGTTTGGCCACCACTAGTTGCAGCCCGCACACTTGCACCGTTCCTTCTCGAGCGCCAGTAACACAACGACATACGATTGCTGCCGCACGATAAATGCCTCTCTGATGTTGTCGGTTTATTTTCTTATATACGCGCTGATTCAATCCTTGCTCCAACCGTTTGCATCGGTAATTTTTTTTCTTTCTAAATGATTTAATTGCAACCTCTAACTTTGTTTTCAATTTAATATTGAAGTCTCTTAACTTCTTTTCTCAATTTGACACTCTCTAACGCATAAATTATTTTCTCAGTCGAAAAGCTTGTGTTTGGATTTTTTTAAAGTCTTTTCACATTATACTAAGATTGTAGAGTGAGTGGACGTTAGTGTAAGTTATTATTGTTACGGCTTCGAGCATTTGAGTTTTTATTTTTTATTTTTATTTTTTTACTTATAGGATTTGAAAATTTATACAACTCCACTATAATTTTAAGTTGAGGTGTTTAAATAACAATTGTGCTTTGAGAGGAACAACATGCATTCCCTGAAACAAGGTATTGTATTGTAAAGAATCTCAACTTTTTCTGGATGGAAAATCATAAATTTTAATTGTATACAGAAGACAGGTACACCAAATTACAACAACAATATTTTGGATACATGTTTATTGAGGAAAATGCAGATTTCACAACGAGTTTTGGGAGACATTAATACTTCTAAAAGTATGATAGGTTGTATAATGCTTAATGATTATTACTTTTGTAGATTTTTTTGTTCTATAGTTCCTGTTTTTTGGAATGTAATTATTTTTAAACTTTAATGCCTTCGTTATTTGTCAATGACTTCTTAAGTAGAATTTTGGTTTCTATGATTATAGTTTCCATCATATCTAAGTCCGATAAAACTCGATTAAGTGGTTCAAAGAATGCAATGCAGATGCTTCGCATCGCTATAGACTTCATTGGTATGTTTGTATTGGTTCCTGTGAAAAGTGTTAAATTAGGTTGATAAATGATAAAATAGTAGTAGTAATAATAATAAAAATAAAATAAAAATATATTATTTATTAATTTATTAGTGGTTTGTTTTGTTAATCTTTAGCTAGATGTACATGGTCACAGGTTATGCCTCACTTTATATATATGATAGCAGGAAAATGGTTGTTTATTTGTGGTTATATATAAATAATGTCATTAGGTAGGGTTATTCCAACATATGCTCTTATATTTAAATGTGCTTGAGTTTTATTTATTCAAAGTCTAAATTGTCTCTTAGCTTCCGCTATTTCATTTGATTTTCGAATGACATGAATTAAATAATTATTATTTAACAGTGAATATTTTGACGTATGTGAATACAACATGTCAAGATTTTCTTAAATTTATAATTTTATTTATTATTGATTAAAAAATTATCTATTTACTTTTAAATGAGTACACATGAACTTATTGAGATACTTCATAATTAAATTAAAAACAAAATAAATAAGTAATTCTTTTGTTAGTAGCGCTCTTTATTTACTAAGAAATTGGGGCGTTACAAAGACATTTGAGCATAATGTGAGGACATGTAAAGTACTTTCTAACAAAGCAAACACAGAGCCACCCATTAGGACAAAGTTGGTAGACCCAAAAAACAATCAAGCACAACACAAAAGACTACAACAAGCCGCAAAGAACGCAGAGAAATGATATATGTATAAATAACATAAGTTTGTTTAGTGTAAGTGAATAACACAAATTTAACTGTGTGTAGGCAAGACAAGGTTTTGGAGTTTTGATTGGCGAATCTGGAGATATTTATGTAAGACCACCCAGAGCCAGACAAACGACAGTCCATAAATGTCGAAGTGTAAACCAGAGTTCTCAAGTAATTGATCCAAGTACACCACCATCATGATCCTTAATATGGTAAAAAAAAAAGTTAGTATATGCATTGTTTTAGAATCGATTTTATGGTTGATTCAAACATTTTTTTTATTTTTTATGGTTAGCTCAACTGTTGGGAATTTAGGTTCAAAATTCCCTCACATTTTTATGCTTTAATGTGTCAAATATGTATAGAAACCACCCTTAGGAAGTGTCTCTAGATTAGCTTAGTCAGTTCAAACTTGTGATAGACGCTTAGGATATTTATCGAATTGTAAAGAAGCTGATCAGGATAATCTGGGCTTGCGATCGAAGACACTAGTTTGATCATCGTGATGACAAGAAGAAACTAAGACTCAGGCAAGAACTAGCAAACTGACGATCACTTCAGTCTGAAGCTTACCACCCAGATAAACTAGTAGATATCACCAACTTGGATCATCACCAATTTAGCAAGTCTAGCTTCATCTCACGAGTAGAGATAAATAAGACAAACCAGAGGAATCGCATAAAGTTAGACTTAAGGAATAGGAGATTCCTTAAAGTAGGAAATTCAAACATCCAGTTTAAGATTCTTCAGACTGGCGAGCCGTTCTGACACACTACCTAAATGTGGACACCCCGTGTCAGGAAAGCACGGAGCAGGTGCGATAGAGCAGAAAAACCAAATTGTCTCTATATGATTAAAGACCCGAGGTATAGTTCAAAATCCAGATTATCTCTAAATGGCTCTTTCTTCAAATCTTCCTTTGCTTCTTCTATAAATAGACCGAAACAATCTCTAAGGAAGAAGTTACGATTTCCTGACGAAGGTTCAAAGCGCACACATATGAAATTAACTCTACGCTAGTCTTAACTGCAACATTTAGATTCGCTCGTCTTCAAGAGTCAACCATCTTTACTCAAGCGAATCTCCAAATAGGGACTCCTAGAGTTCAATTCTCATGTTCGAGGCTATTTGCAATAGCTAACCGTGCCAATCTATGAACACGAGACTCGTAGCTTCTCAGCTTGAGTTTTTATTATCAGTGCTCTTTCTCTCCAAGAAAGATCACAACAGTTGCAGCTATCTCCAAGCTATAACTATCACTAGATTTTTGTCGTTCGAAGAGTTTCGGGAAGAACTTAAAAGCTTCTAACTTCTGGAGAAAGTGGCTGTGTGGTGCGCCCACACTCCCTATCTGAGTGCCGAAGGAGGATGAGACCCTGTGCGAGTGAGCAAGTGGATTGGTGGACACGGATATTCACCAGCTTGCGATAGATCGTGAGGACAAATTGAAATCTTGAAGCTAGTAAATTCCGGACTACTTGATAGGGTTTAAAATATTTGCCATAAATTTGTAATTCATTAAAAGGAAATATATAGAGTTTACAAAGATATGGGATGAACATAAAAAAGATATAAAAATCTAAGATGAATCTAATATAAACCCTAATTATATCTAAGAAGATATGCATGTAACTATTATGCATAAATCACGTTAACACTACTGCCTGAAGAGAGGACAAGGTCAGTTATCTGAACCTCTATAAATTCTTGTGTTCATTACTGCTTTATTTATTTCTGCAAGAATTTAAAACCCAACACTATCTCGTGTTGGAGTATATCCGAACTTGACTTCAATTAGACTCGCAGATCAATAAACTTTTCAAAGAACCAAAATGGTTGAGAACCACCTGTTTGAATTTGCAAGAACTCGTTCTTAATCTTCCACTGCATATATTCGGCTAACTTTGATTTCGGGACCAACATCAACTATAGTTTATTTTCTATTTGCAGCTTGCAGTAGACTGGTGAAGTTTTTGAAGTCGATTTGCAGTTTGCATTGAACTTTTGAAGTTTTTGTATTGAATTTCAAATTTTTTTTGTTGGTGCTTTTGTATGCACTGTGTTTTTTTAGATTAACTTGTTTTGGTATATTAAGTTGTTTGCAGAGTAATTTGTTGGGTAGTTGAAAAGTTTAAGTCCCGTGAATTTTCTTTTGTTATTGTGTTTCTCAAACTTTTTTTTCCTACATTTTTATACAATTATATTTTGTACATTTGGGTTATAGATAAATTGCAGGACTTTTGATTGATTCAGTACTGTATAGCTAAGTGAATTATTTTGGTTGACAAGGACAATATGGAAATCCTAGTTTGATTGAAGTGATGAAATCTGTCTATTTCAATAAAATTCTTTCTTTCATAGTTTTTCACGCTACATATTGTCACTGCATATTAGATTCGTTTAATTATGTTGTATAATTCTTAATTTGCGTGTTATGTTTCGGGCGATTACTTCATATGAGTAAAAAAAAAAAAAGGCGATCTATTTTTAGTTGATGTTAATACCAAACTGAAGAGCAAGAACACCACAACTGAATAGTTGTTAGTTACACGTATATTAAAATAAAATAATTGAGTTGAATTAATAATAATAATAAAAATATGTTAAATTTAATATAGTTGAAAAAAATAATAATAATAGTAACAGGCCCAAAATTTACTTTCCCCGTTCACAAAATAATTAGAAGGGTGACCCAATAAATAATAATAATAATAATAATAATAATAATAATAATATTTCTCCAATCCCGACTAAATAAAAAAAAAAATCACTAAATCCCTCCCCTTCACATTCACCTATGCGGACTCCCGCCTTCCCTCTACAACCCCACCCCTTTTCTCTCTCTCTCTTTTTTTTTTTTTTAATTCTTCCGCCTAACTCCAAGAGCATTAACCCAAATACCCACCTCCTCAAAATCAAATCTTCGTTGCTGCTCAACAAATGCCGCCCCCAAATACTGCCACCCCTCACCTTCTATCCTCACTCATGCCACAACAAAAATCTAGGAAGAAAATTTAAAGGGAAGGTATTTTAACCTCTGAGGATTAGAAGACAATTGCTTGTTTGATGAATTAGTGAAACACTTAGTACGGTATTTATAGGAGGAAAAGGAGAGAGAGTAAGGGTGGGTTGCTGATTTCTCATATTTATATTATGGGTGTCATTTGATTTGAGGCGTTCATCACAAGAGACGTTGCACAACCGTTGCAGATATCTGGGACAATTAATTTAATTGTAAATAATAAATAAAATTTGGGTCAAATTATAAACTAATATTTGGGTTCCAAAATTGTTCATGGCCTAAAAATCCTGATAGTTGGGCTTAAATTTAACAAATAAAATATGGAACCTAATTTTTTTGGCTAAAATGATTTTGGGCAAGAGGGGGGCTCACGAAAAGAAAACCTAAACCCAAACCCATATATTTAATTTAATTAAATAATGAATAATAATTGAAATGAAATAATAATAATAATAATAATAATTTAGAAACAAGTTTAAATATTTAATTTTTTTTTTGACAAAAGTATAAGATCAAATTAGACCATATAATCAAAATTAAGAGAGTATTAAAATGTACGTAAGCAAAGCAAAACATGTTAATTTGTGTTTGATTTGGTTAGACATAATTAACAGATTACTTAGGACGGTTACAAAAATCTCCATATTCTTATTATCTCATTAGATTTCTTATTCCAAGAAGACTGAGCATTAATATATTAATAATAGTACACGAATTTATGGCTTGATATTGGAAGTTGACTGCTCTAGTTTTATGGCACCTATTTTTGTGTTGTTTTTAAAAAACCGAGTAATTTTGATTAACTACTAAGACTACAATTTTACATTCTAATGGTGGACTAAAAATTACAAACGAGTGTGTGGGTATGAAGATTGGGCTGGTTTATAAAGCAAGCTATAAATGAAACCCATTTATATTATATAATGGTTTTCATTTGATCCATCTTGATTTAACTGGGCCTTGGATTATGCCGATTCAAAATTGGATAACCCATCACTTTTATTTTATATTATTGTGAATCGTCAAAATCAAACTTAATAAAATCATATTTTAAAAATATATATGAAAATGTAAATGCAAATGGCAAACCTGTCTCACTTCTTTTTCGATATTTTTTTATGCATGATTAAAAGATAATTTAGATTGAAATGACATTCATAATAATTCTCAATTATGCATTATTTATCATTGTAATTAAAATTCATGATCAATCGTCCCTTTTGTTATTATTATTATTATTATTATTATTATTATTATTATTATTATTTGTGTATGAAATAATCGGCCCACTAAGAGGCCCAAAATATAGTCCAATAATAATTTTGCAGGCCAAGTAGCAGGACGGCCCAGATAGAAGTAGCCCGGAAGAAAGCAGTTCGACAGAAGGAGTAGTCCGACCATCAGTTCGGTACCAGCAGTTTGACCAAAGTAGTCCGATAGGAACGAGAAGCAGTTCAACGAATCGAGCTAGGGCCACCAAACGATCACTGTGCAACCGTCCAACGGTCAAAAGAACCGGCGCGAGGCAAGAGGATAAGCTCGCGACATTTTAGGGGGGATCCGGTAGCCCTCAACGCAACGACCCCGATAAAATCGGAGTTCGCTGCTCAACCATCAGGCGAAAATCACAGAAACTCTAAATAGCCTAAACCCCTATAAATATCCTCTTGTAAGCCGATTTTCAGCACTTATTCCATGGTTAATCGCATAACACTGTATTTTTTATATTTTTCTCTTGTATCGAAAGGTTGTAAACGGTGTGCTCATTTGAATTAAGTCGAGTTCATTCAATTGTCTTGGTTAATCGTCATACAACTATCTTTGAATCCTACGGTTTGCTATAATTTTTTTATTTGCCTACTTGCTTTATCGTTGTTTCTTGTATTATTTGTATTTAGTTTACGGGGCTCCGTATCTAATAAGATCGAACCTCAACAATAATAATAATTTTTGAGGTTCGATGTTTCAAGAAAATGGAGCCTATGAATTTGTATTGAGATGAATAATTTGAGAATTACAGAAAATGAATAAGTATACACAAAAAAATAGTAGAGAGAGAAGTACGTAGGGTTTTTTCCTTCCCCTTTACAAGTGAAATTATGTGCCTATTAATAGGCTAAAAATCTAACTATATTCCTAAATTTTAGGAATAGTGGAGGATAAACCTCTATTTGGTTGAAACTTCCTTCAATAAATCTTTATCTTGACTGGGTCTCATACAAATGGGCTGCCACAATAAATCTTGATATGGGCTTTAACTTAATAATCTGATTCGGGTTGGGCCGCTAGGGCCTGACCCCAACAATAGCCCCTTTTGGTTTTAGGGCCTACTCAGAAGTGGGTGCTGGAAACAAAACTTCCATTACGAATGTGTTTCAGAGTGCGGAGTTTTGAGGCATCCAAGAGACTATCCTCAAGGCCTGAGAGGTGCTTCCGGAGAGAGCAGTCCCAATAGGGAATAGTCGGGATACTATTCCGAGTCAGTACGATGATTCCATGGGAATGCAAGCGTATGACTGTGTCGGGTGGCATCGGAATGCCGTCCCGTGGGCCAATGCGTGGGTCCGGAATTCACGCAGGTTAAAATCATTCCGGAGAATGTTCTCTTGCATGGGGCGTTACCCTAATGCGTGCACTCTGTCTAGACTCCGGGGAGCGCTTGCGGGGTGAGTTCTGGCGGATCTCAAGGCACCCATGGGTTCCCTAGGGAAGCCGCACGTTCCCGTTGATCGTGCCGATCGCGTCAGAGTTCGTCCTGCAGTTCTAAGTGATAACTTAGGTTTTTTTCATTTTTGGTCGGTACGTAGGACCTAGGCAGGGTTGACGGTGAGGGCCACAAGTGAGGTTGACGGTAAGCCCCGAGTGGGGTCGACGGTGAATCCCGAGTCAGGTCGATGGTTAAGCCTTGAGGGAGGTCAGTACTAAGGATGCGGCAAGATGCCTTGGGCGTTTCGCCGCCCAAAATAATAGCATTCTGGTAATTAATTGGTTGTTGAAGAGTTTTTTCAATTTCCTGCAAATTAGTCGAACATATAATTGAAAATCTTTGGATTTTAAATAATTGTACCTATACAAGACATTATGCATCATGTTGAGCCCCAAGTGGGATGATGTTGCATCGAGCTGTCCCACATCTTCGAATAATTTCAAAGGGTAGAAGATTAAACCTCACCAACCCCAAGATGTGTTCTTTGATAATCGTTTCAGTTCCACAAGCAACGAGCGCACATGGAGTATGTTGCTTATTCTCTTATATACCTGCAACCTCGAAGAGTTATATTGTCCTATGGAAGATTTAGTTTTTGTCATTTGGACAACCCTGCACATGACTATTCCATATCCAAATTCCAATTGTTATTTCTATAATGAATTAATTAGGATCAAGGAAATATTAGAGCACAACCTGAGTATATAAGTAGCAATAAATTCAAATTTAAAAGATTCAAATATAAGAGAATACTTAGCTTTTATTTGAACATTATCTGGAGGCAGTAAGGAATTAGGCCTCAACAACCATGGATCATGCTCGTGGAGCTTTTATGTCAAGCTGCAACCTATGGTACCAAATTGCAATGAATGTGCTGTTAGAAGTGTCATGGGTTAGCATCTTCGCGATGGATCTTGAAAGTTTGATGATTGGTCCTCGAAGCTTATTGGTCTGCATCGAAGTGTTGCTCGCCGCTCCTCGAAATGTTGGTTATCCTGTTGTTCATCTGAGAGTTGAAGAAATCAATCACTAACATTGCAGGTTGAATGATGAGTCCAAATTCAAAGATATCAATCTGTAGGAGCTTTATAGTTTCCTCTAATTTATAAGGTCATTCCAACTTTATTTTCTTGAACGGTCCTTGTTCCTTTCGATCAGTCCCTAGACTTCAAGCGATTGCTTTTTCCTTTGAAAAAAATCTTAACTTTGCTGGTCCAAATAGCCCCTGAGCATGGTTGCCGAAGACGTCGATTGGAGCTTGAGCGATGATGCAGTTAAGAGGCGAAAAAATATTAGCACAACATAAATAAAATATCAACGATTTCAAGGTTTTTTGGAATTCAAATTTAACTACTTGCATACAATAAACTTTATTTTTTGATGCAGGTAAATATATATATATATGAGTAATGATATGCTGCCCACCTAATTGTGAGTTTCCGTGAGCTACAAGAATATAATATACCCTAATTGGGTGTATGAACCCTATGGTTGAATTTATAAAATTAATTTAAACTATAATAAATTAAAATTATAAAAAATAAATGATTAACAAAATAAAATTTTATTAAAGAAACATGAAAATATATGTTGTAGCTCACAAAAGCTCACCAATAAGGTGGGCAGCATATCATTTCTCTCTCTCTCTCTCTCTCTATATATATATATATAGGAGGGATCATGTAAAAAAAATCCCCATGTGAGAAAAAAGAATGAATCATGTTCATCAGATCTAAAAAATTCAATGGTTGATGTTAAATCAAGCAACAACTAAAATGCAATCAAGCAACAAAATAATCAAACAACAACTAAAGCACAATCAAGCAACATTGCAATCAAGCAACGACCTGAATACAATCAAGCAATGCCGTGAATACAATCAAACATCTTTCTCACTTTCTCACGTTAAGAGTTTTCTCACTGGATCCGCTCCCTATATATATATATATACATATGTTTAATGAAAGATAACTTAACATGTGCTAAGATACTGATAATTGAAAAAAGAAATTTAAAGGACTAAAAATAGAAAGGATAGAACCTGGATTAATACACCTGCACCATTATCACTATTGAAACACCATATAGATCTTGGGAATGGGACACGTTGGTTTCCACTTGTGATACCAAAGGAAATGCTTGGGTGATTCACCAACTTGTTTTCACATTTTCAAGATTACCAAACGCTATAGATCTACGTCGAAGAATATCTAATTGGAAGCAAATGTTTTTTTGCTTCGAGGAGGCATTTGAATAGAGGGTCCGGTCATCTTGAATCTTTGTTAAACGAATTGTTAGTCTAAAAGCTATGGCTTGAACATGTCCTATCAGCCGAATCACCTCTCCGACTCTTCACATTGCTTGGTTGCTTGTTTGAGTGAGGCTTACTTGATAATGTCAGTTGATAGATTTGTTTCATCTTCGGTTAACTTGTTTTCGTTCTCAAACGGGGATGGAGCATACGGCTCTTATATCTTCCCAGTTTCGTCATCTATGATTCAGCGCTCATCGGGTGCTTCAAAGAAGACTACTAACTTCGGGGGTCAAGTTTGATAACCTTTATTGAATCTATTGTTGTGCCTTAAAAAGTACACAGACTAAAAACTCCGGGTGTAAGAGTAATATTCTCATTTCTTCTGCTCAAGCACCATGGTGGAAGACCTTAACTATATGCCATAATCCTGGATTGATGGTTTAGAATGAAGAAGCGAGTTATGGCATTTGCTCCAGCTGAATGTTTTCTGTATACTCAAGCTCTCAGTTAGGATGCATGGAAGATATTAGTGCTATTTCAGTCCAACACAAATTCCAATAGGCAACGACAAAGAAGCCGAAAAGAGAAAGCAGACTTCACTCTAGCAAAAAAATTGAGCATGAAGGTATTCAGGTTGGGCGTCAGTCCAACAAGCAGAATTTAAAAAATAAATAAATCAAATCAAATTATGCCTACATGAACAGAGACAAAGTACGAGACTGCTGAGTGCAACAGGTTGATCCAAAGAAGAAGAATAAAACTAATGAACAACAGGTAATGGTTTGAGCAAAGCAATGCCACAATAAGAATGCAAACAAATGCTTAGCCAATTAATAGCGTATCTGAGCCAAGTCTAAAATCTTCATCTTCCTAGGTGTTCCTGTAAATACATAATAACATATTCATCTCTTTAGAAATCCACAGCCCGACGGTGGGCGCCAATGTTGAGGTTCGATGTTTCAAGAAAATGTACCCTATGAATTTGTATTGAGATGAATAATTTGAGAAATACAGAAATTGAATAAGTATACACTAAAAAATAGTAGAGAGAAAAGTACGTAGGTTTTTTCCTTCCCCTTTATAAGTGAAATTATGTGCCTATTAATAGGCTAAAAATCTAACTATATTCCTAAATTTTAGGAATAGTGGAGGATAAACCTCTATTTGGTTGAAACTTCCTCCAATAAATCTTTATCTTGATTGGGTCTCATCCAAATGGGCTGCCACAATAAATCTTGATATGGGCTTTAACTTAATAATCTGATTCGGGTTGGGTAGGGGTGGCAATTCGTGCGGATCGGATCCTTATCGTGTAAATCCGTTATCGATCCGATCCGTTAAGGTCAAATCCGTATCCGATCCGTTAAAAAAAATCAAAATCCGTATCCGCCCGAATCCGATCCGTATCCGTTAAGGATCCAATAAGTATCCGATCCGAACGATCTGTTATGTATCCGATCCGATAAGAATCCAAATTGGATTAATTCAATACGAATCCGTTTCAATAAACACAATTATAATCCAATAAAAATTTGATAAGATAATACAAAATATTCATATTTGATTGTTCAAATAATGTGTTAGATAAATAAATAAATAAAACTGTAACTTCATTTGAAACTAAAATCCTCAATCAAATATCCGAAGATACATAGATAAATCTTAAATTCCAATTCTAGTGATCAAACATGCTCATTTCTAAATACTGATCAATCTTTCACCTTAGTTTGCCACTTACAATTTTGTGGCAGAAAAATATTAATTAAAACTTTAAGATTTATAACAAATAAAATAACTTATAATAAATGCTTTTAATCTATCATGGTGAAATTGAAAGAGTTGAGACAAGGAATAAGAATCTACAATACTTTCATCAACATTAAAATTTAAGATCTCACCTTTTAGTTAATCCGTTGATACACCTTAATTGAAAACTTGAAGTTGAGAAAAAAAAGAAAGTTATTAAATTTTGATAGTAGAAGAAAATAAATATTAAAAATTATAATTAATAGATAAATAAATACATTTTTTTGGTGGTGAATTAATAAAATGGAACACGAACAATGAAGAATCAAGAGATTTGAGTTTTTTAAAGAACTTTAAATCTATATTAATATATCAAAATCAATTAATTAATTATTATATTTAAAAAATAAATATTTTTTATTAATTTATTAACGGATATCCGTATCCGATCCGAATCCGATCCGTTTAATGAATTATCCGATCCGATCCGTATCCAATCCGAAATTTTCATGTCCTTATCGTGTCGATCCGATAAGGATCCATATCCGATAAGCCTCAATTCGTATCCGTTATTATCTTGCGGATTCGTGTCGGATTATTGGATCGGATCAAAAATTGTCACCCCTAGGGTTAGGCCTCTAGGGCCTGACCCCAACAACAATAATAATAATAATAATTACTCCCTCCGTTCCATTGAAGTAGTCTCACTTTCATTTTTTGTTTGTCCCATAGAATAGTCCTATTTTCCTAAAATGGCAACTTTTTTCATACTCACCAATAAAATATTAATTCCACTACACTCACAACCCTTAATTCCCGTGCCGAAAAGAAAAGTGACTACTTCACCGAGACGGAGGGAGTATTATTATTATTATTATGCGACTAATATTTTTTCATCTTGGTTTATATGTATTTTAAATATCGCCACTACCCTAAATAATTATTAATAAATTGGTCCCCTGTTGAAATTTCGTTCATTGATTTTGCTACTATAAATTATAATTCCGTGGAGTTCATACTTTAATTTTATGATTTTGGGTAAAATATACTCCCTCCGTCCCACTTAAATAGGCCCTTTTCATTTTGATACATTAATTTCGGAGCTAGTATTTAGTAGCTAATTGTGGTTAATAATAAAATTGGCAAT
>JAPKLW010002349.1:0-69836 GCA_026898455.1 Plectranthus barbatus | reverse complement strand
TAGTTAGAAATTGAAAATTTATTATTAAAAATATTATATACCTTATTAATTGAATGGTATAAATTCTACCTATGAAAAAATTAATCTAAATTATATTTAGATTAAAATAATAAAAGAATATTAAATATAAATTGTTGAGTTGCACATCCAAATCCTACATTATAAAATTGTTGATGGAATGATTGTTGGATTTGACACAACCAAATCCCACATCTGAATGATTTCATTTCATATAAGAGTCCACATAACTCCATTAGTCTGAGACTTTTTGAGAAAATGCTCAAAAATAAAATCGTAGGGTTTTATCCCACCCAATTAGGGTATATATTAGTTTTACTAATTATTTCTCATTTTTTAATAAAAATTTGATTAATTCATAACCATAATTTGTATTCTAGTAAAATCTTGATTTTTGTTTATCAAAATAATCAGTATAATGTAATATGCTTAATTTTATTTTCATAATAATAATTATTAAAAATTAATTAGTAATCATAATAGTTGAATATCAAATAAAACACTAATTATGAAATTGAGGGTTTAATCTAATGAATATATCAATGTGTTTTACCAACAAGTTTAGCTAGTGAACCTTTCAAAAACTTACCATGGACGTTATCATCATTTTTCATTTTTTTTCCCTTCCACATAGTACCTCTAATTTTGGGGCTTCCACAGTTTTTCGTAAACATATGAGCGATTGATATTCGTCTATATAAAAATAATAAAAAGTCTTTGAGATTAATCATTTATTTTCCTATCTCCTACTCCCAAAAAAAAAAAAACAAACAAACAAATTTTAATACAATACATCTCTCGCACGAGCGAACTCGTGCCATTTGCATGTAGGAAGGGTTATACAATGTAGTATGTAGACTTATTAAATCAAGGTCAGAACAAAAAGGAAAGAAAAAAAAAAGAGTTCAAATGTAAAAATTGTCTACGTCTACATTAGACTGCTAAAAGTTCAAAGTTTGGCGTTGATTAAATATGTGGTTTCAAGCACGGCAAAATTCTATATGCAAATCCACATTTTACTTTGTTTCTAAATAATACAATCATATTTCATCGAAAAAACTAGAAACTTTATCCCAAAAATCTTCATTTTAGGGAATTTTATTCTAAGTTATTTTAGTTAGGAATTTTTATACCATATTTCTGTTTTATCAGAAAATTTTTATCCCAATTATATTTCATTAGGGTTTTGATCCATCTATTTTGTTTGTCAAGTGATTTTGTCCCTCACATGGATGCTGTGTAAGATAAAATTGCTCAACAAAATAAAAATTTGGCATAAAAAATTCAAACGGAAAATAACGAAACTTTTTTATTAAAATTGTTCTTTCTCTTTAGTCCCTATTATAAGAATAAATCTTTTATTTTTCTTCACAGAAATTGTGCGTCTTTCCTTTCTTAAAATTATCAGATTTATAATATCTTCCTCACTTTTTTTTTGCATTCACGTGGGAATATATACTAGGTTTGTGTTTAAGAAAGAAAAAGAGATAAAATCAAACACAAACAGGTCTACATTAGAGTGGTATAAGTCCAAAATTTTGACAGAAATTAAATATTTGGTTGTTTCTTAAAGTCCATATTTTACCTTTTTTTTTTTTTTTTTTTTTTTTCCTGTTTCACGTGCAATCCACGTTATGCTCACATTAAACGTGTGTTACCAGTTCCCTTAAAAACAAAACAAAACAAAACAAAAAAACGTGTTAGTAGAAAATAATTATATTTTACCCAAAACCATAAAATTAAAGTATGAACTCCACGGAATTATAATTTATAGTAGCAAAATCAATGAACGAAATTTCAATAGGGGACCAATTTATTAATAATTATTTAGGGTAGTGGCGATATTTAAAATACATATAAACCCAGATGAAAAAATATTAGTCGCATAATAATAATAATAATAATAATAATAATTATTATTGTTGGGGTCAGGCCCTAGCGGTCCAACCCGAATCAGATTATTAAGTTAAAGCCCATATCAATATTTATTGTGGCAGCCCATTTGGATGAGACCCAATCAAGATAAAGATTTATTGGAGGAAGTTTCAACCAAATAGAGGTTTATCCTCCACTATTCCTAAAATTTAGGAATATAGTTAGATTTTTAGCCTATTAATAGGCACATAATTTCACTTGTAAAGGTGAAGGAAAAAACCCTACGTACTTTTCTCTCTACTATTTTTTTGTGTATACTTATTCATTTTCTGTAATTCTCAAATTATTCATCTCAATACAAATTCATAGGGTCCATTTTCTTGAAACATCGAACCTCAACAATTATTATTATTGTTGAGGTTCGATCTTATTAGATACGGAGCCCCGTAAACTAAATACAAATAATACAAGAAACAACGATAAAGCAAGTAGGCAAATAAAAAAATTATAGCAAACCGTAGGATTCAAAGATAGTTGTATGACGATTAACCAAGATAACTGAATGAACTCGACTTAATTCAAATGAGCACACCGTTTACAACCTTTCGATACAAGAGAAAAAAATAAAAAATACAGTGTTATGCGCGTAACCATGGAATAAGTGCTGAAAATCGGCTTACAAGGGGATATTTATAGGGGTTTAGGCTATCTAGAGTTTCTGTGGTTTTCGCCTGATGGTTGAGCAGCGAACTCCGATTTTATCGGGGTCGTTGCGTTGAGGGCTACCGGATCCCCCCTAAAATGTCGCGAGCTTATCCTCTTGCCTCGCGCCGGTTCTTTTGACCGTTGTACGGTTGCACAGTGATCGTTTGGTGGCCCTAGCTCGACTCGTTGAACTGCTTCTCGTTCCTATCGGACTACTTTGGTCAAACTGCTGGTACCGAACTGATGGTCGGACTACTCCTTCTGTCGAACTGCTTTCTTCCGGGCTACTTCTATCTGGGCCGTCCTGCTACTTGGCCTGCAAAATTATTATTGGACTATATTTTGGGCCTCTTAGTGGGCCGATTATTTCATACCCAAACAACAACAATAATAATAATAATAATAATAATAATAATAATAATAATAATAATAATAATAATAATAAAGGGACGATTGATCATGATTTTTAATTACAATGATAAATAATGCATAATTGAGAATTATTATGAATGTCATTTCAATCTAAATTATCTTTTAATCATGCATAAAAAAATATCGAAAAAGAAGTGAGACAGGTTTGCCATTTGCATCTACATTTTCATATACATTTTTAAAATATGATTTTATTAAGTTTGATTTTGACGATTCACAATAATATAAAATAAAAGTGATGGGTTATCCAATTTTGAATCGGCATAATCCAAGGCCCAGTTAAATCAAGATGGATCAAATGAAAACCATTATATAATATAAATGGGTTTCATTTATAGCTTGCTTTATAAACCAGCCCAATCTTCATACCCACACACTCGTTTGTAATTTTTAGTCCACCATTAGAATGTAAAATTGTAGTCTCAGTCGTTAATCAAAATTACTCGGTTTTTTAAAAACAACACAAAAATAGGTGCCATAAAACTAGAGCAGTCAACTTCCAATATCAAGCCATAAATTCGTGTACTATTATTAATATATTAATGCTCAGTCTTATTGGAATAAGAAATCTAATAATATGGAGATTTTTGTAACCGTCCTAAGTAATCTGTTAATTATGTCTAACCAAATCAAACACAAATAATCTGCAGACAAGATTTATAAATTAACATGTTTTGCTTTGCTTACGTACATTTTAATACTCTCTTAATTTTGATTATATGGTCTAATTTGATCTTATACTTTTGTCAAAAAAAAAAAAAATTTTAATATTTAAACTTGTTTCAAAATTATTATTATTATTATTTCATTTCAATTATTATTCATTATTTAATTAAATTAAATATATGGGTTTGGGTTTAGGTTTTCTTTTCGTGAGCCCCCCTCTTGCCCAAAATCATTTTAGCCAAAAAAATTAGGTTCCATATTTTATTTGTTAAATTTAAGCCCAACTATCATTATTTTTAGTAGTGGTGGTCACGGGCCGGTTCCGGTTCGGAACCGCCGGTTCCACGGTTCCGGAAAAATGGAACCGGATCCGGCTCGTGGGTAGAAGGTTACGGCAACCGGAACCGGATCCGGCGGTTTCGGTTCGGAACCGGCGGTTCGAAAAAAAATTTTTTTTAATTTTTTTTTTCAGAGACACGTGGCGCTCTCTGATTCGTCAATTTTTGAATTTTCAAAAATATTTTCAACGGTTTGGAACCGAAACCGCCGGTTCCGGTTCGGGCTATTTCATGAACTTGAACCGGCCCGTCCAAAAACGGTTCCGGTTCCGAACCGTTTTGGACGGTTCCGGTTCGGAACCGTGAACCACCGGGCCGATTCCGACGGTTCCGGTTCCAAATGGCCACCACTAATTTTTAGGCCATGAACAATTTTGGAACCCAAATATTAGTTTATAATTTGATCCAAATTTTATTTATTTATTTACAATTAAATTAATTGTCCCAGATATCTGCAACGATTGTGCAACGTCTCTTCTGATGAACGCCTCAAATTAAATGACACCCATAATATAAATATGAGAAATCAGCAACCCACCCTTACTCTCTCTCCTTTTCCTCCTATAAATACCGTACTAAGTGTTTCACTAATTCATCAAACAAGCAATTGTCTTCTAATCCTCAGAGGTAAAAATACCTTCCCTTTAAATTTTCTTCCTAGATTTTTGTTGTGGCATGAGTGAGGATAGAAGGTGAGGGGTGGCAGTATTTGGGGGCGGCATTTGTTGTCGGAAGGTTTTGAGCAGCAACGAAGATTTGATTTTGAGGAGGTGGGTATTTGGGTTAATGCTCTTGGAGTTAGGCGGAAGAATTATAAAAAAAAAAAGAGAGAGAGAGAGAAAAGGGGTGGGGTTGCTGTTGGCGGCGGAGGGTTGCAGAGGGAAGGCGGGAGTCCGCATAGGTGAATGTGTAGGGGAGGGATTTAGTGAATTTTTTTTATTTAGTCGGGATTGGAGAAATATTATTATTATTATTATTATTATTATTATTATTATTTATTGGGTCACCCTTCTAATTATTTTGTGAACGGGGAAAGTAAATTTTGGGCATGTTATTATTATTATTATTTTTTTCAACTATATTAAATTTAACATATTTTTATTATTATTAATTCAACTCAATTATTTTATTTTAATATACGTGTAACTAACAACTATTCAGTTGTGGTGCTCTTGCTCTTCAGTTTGGTGTTAACATCAACTAAAAATAGATCGGCTTTTTTTTTTTTACTCATATCAAGTAATCGCCCGAAACATAACACGCAAATTAAGAATTATACAACATAATTAAACGAATCTAATATGCAGTGACAATATGTAGCGTGAAAAACTATGAAAGAAAGAATTTTATTGAATTAGACAGATTTCATCACTTCAATCAAACAAGGATTTCCATATTGTCCTTGTCAACCAAAATAATTCACTTAGCTATACAATACTGAATCAATCAAAAGTCCTGCAATTTATCTATAACCCAAATGTACAAAATATAATTGTATAAAAATGTAGGAAAAAAAGTTTGAGAAACAGAGTAACAAAAGAAAATTCACGGGACTTAAACTTTTCAACTACCCAACAAATTACTCTGCAAACAACTTAATATACCAAAACAAGTTAATCTAAAAAAACACAGTGCATACAAAAGCACTAACAAAAAAAATTTGAAATCCTGTACAAAAACTTCAAAAGTTCAATGCAAACTGCAAATCGACTTCAAAAACTTCACTAGTCCACTGCAAGCTGCAAATAGAAAATAAACTATAGTTGATGTTGGTCCCGAAATCAAAGTCAGCCGAATATATGCAGTGGAAGATTAAGAGCGAGTTCTTGCAAATTCAAACAGGTGGTTCTCAACCATTTTGGTTCTTTGAAAAGTTTATTGATCTGCGAGTCTAATTGAAGTCAAATTCGGATATACTCCAACACGAGATAGTGTTGGGTTTTAAATTCTTGCAGAAATAAATAAAGCATTAATGAACACAAGAATTTATAGAGGTTCAGATAACTGACCTTGTCCTCTCTTCAGGCAGTAGTGTTAACGTGATTTATGCATAGTAGTTACATGCATATCTTCTTAGATATAATTAGGGTTTATATTAGATTTATCTTAGATTTTTATATCTTTTTTATGTTCATCCCATATCTTTGTAAACTCTATATATTTCCTTTCAATGAATTACAAATTTATGGCAAATATTTTAAACCCTATCAAGTAGTCCGGAATATACTAGCTTCAAGATTTCAATATGTCCTCACGATCTATCGCAAGCTGGTGGTGAATATCCGTGTCCACCAATCCACTTGCTCACTCGCACAGGGTCTCATCCTCCTTCGGCACTCAGATAGGGAGTGTGGGCGCACCACACAGCCACTTTCTCCGGAAGTTAGGAGCTTTTAAGTTCTTCCTGAACTCTTCGAACTTGCGGCAAAAATCTAGTGATAGTTATAGCTTGGAGATAGCTGCAACTGTTGTGATCTTTCTTGGAGAGAAAGAGCACTAATAATAAAAACTCAAGCTGAGAAGCTATGAGTCTCGTGTTCATAGATTGGCACGGTTAGCTATTGCAAATAGCCTCGAACATGAGAATTGAACTCTAGGAGTCTCTGTTTGGAGATTCGCTTGAGTAAAGATGGTTGACTCTTGAAGACGAGCGAATCTAAATGTTGCAGTTAAGACTAGCGTAGAGTTAATTTCATATGTGTGCGCTTTGAACCTTCGTCAGGAAATCGTAACTTCTTCCTTAGAGATTGTTTCAGTCTATTTATAGAAGAAGCAAAGGAAGATTTGACGAAAGAGCCATTTAGAGATAATCTGGATTTTGAACTATACCTCGGGTCTTTAATCATATAGAGACAATTTGCTTTTTCTGCTTTATCGCACCTGCTCCGTCCTTTCCTGACACAGGGTGTCCACATTTAGGTAGTGTGTCAGAATGGCTCGCCATTCTGAAGAATCTTAAACTGGATGTTTGAATTTCCTACTTTAAGGAATCTCCTATTCCTTAAGTCTAACTTTATGTGATTCCTCTGGTTTGTCTTATTTATCTCTACTCGTGAGATGAAACTAGACTTGCTAAATTGGTGATGATCCAAGTTGGTGATATCTACTAGTTTATTTGGGTGGTAAGCTTCAGGCTGAAGTGATCGTCAGTTTGCGAGTTCTTGCCTGAGTCTTAGTTTCTTCTTGTCATCACGATGATCAAACTAGTGTCTTCGATCGCAAGCCCAGATTATCCTGATCAGCTTCTTTACAATTCGATAAATATCCTAAGCGGCTATTACAAGTTTGAACTGACTAAGCTAATCTAGAGACACTTCCTAAGGGTGGTTTCTATACATATTTGACACATTAAAGCATAAAAATGTGAGGGAATTTTGAACCTAAATTCCCAACAGTTGAGCTAACCATAAAAAATAAAAAAAATGTTTGAATCAACCATAAAATCGATTCTAAAACAATGCATATACTAACTTTTTTTTTTTTTACCATATTATGGATCATGATATTTACACCCTCATTTCGACATTTATGGGCTGCCGTTTGTCTGGCTCTGGGTGGTCTTACATAAATATCTCCAGATTCGCCAATCAAAACTCCAAAACCTTGTCTTGCCTACACACAGTTAAATTTGTGTTATTCACTTACACTAAACAAACTTATGTTATTTATACATATATCATTTCTCTGCGTTCTTTGCGGCTTGTTGTAGTCTTTTGTGTTGTGCTTGATTGTTTTTTGGGTCTACCAACTATGTCCTAATGGGTGGCTCTGTGTTTGCTTTGTTAGAAAGTACTTTACATATCCTCACATTATGCCCAAATGTCTTTGTAATGCCCCAATTTCTTAGTAAATAAAGAGCGCTACTAACAAAAGAATTACTTATTTATTTTGTTTTTAATTTAATTATGAAGTATCTCAACAAGTTCATGTGTACTCATTTAAAAGTAAATAAATAATTTTTAATCAATAATAAATAAAATTATAAATTTAAGAAAATCTTGACATGTTGTATTCACATACGTCAAAATATTCCCTGTTAAATAATAATTATTTAATTCATGTCATTCGAAAATCAAATGAAATAGCGGAAGCTAAGAGACAATTTAGACTTTGAATAAATAAAACTCAAGCACATTTAAATATAAGAGCTTATGTTGGAATAACCCTACCTAATGACATTATCTATATATAACCACAAATAAACAACCATTTTCCTGCTATCATATATATAAAGTGAGGCATAATCTGTGACCATGTAAATCTAGCTAAAGATTAACAAAACAAACCACTAATAAATTAATAAATAATATATTTTTATTTTATTTTTATTATTATTACTACTACTATTTTATCATTTATCAACCTAATTTAACACTTTTCACAGGTCAATTTCATGTTTGTGTCCTATTCGTGTCAATATCGTGTTATTAGATCGAATTCTTAACAGGTCAATGTTGTGTTCGTGTTTGAGAAATAATGGATCGTGTCGTGTTCGTGTCGAGCATATCCTTAACAGATTGTATCCGTATTGGACCTTAATGGGTTGTGTCACTATCGTGTCAACACGATAATAACCAAACACGCACGAATTGGCAGCCCTACTTGTTGACATGTAATATACCTTCCTACAAAATTCCAATGGATCTATTCATATTTCGCCACCAATAATTTAGTTTCAAATCTTTATACATCTTGGTTCCTCCTGGTTGCTCGGAATATGAAGTACTATACGTTTCTTCAAATATCTCCCGTCGCAACTCTTTATTCTTGGGTACACATAGCCTCCATTCAAAAATGAGTGTCTCATCATTTGCAATAGTGAATCCTTGGAGTACCATCAAGTGCCATTACCTTCATTTAACATTAAAATGGATCATCACCTTGAACTTCGCGAATCCGATCACGTAGCATTGATCGAACAATGAAAGCTGCTAAGACTCCCATTGTGGTGTTCGGTGGAGTCACCAATTCTAAATTTAATCTTTCGAATTCTTTGACTAGTTGCTCCTGCTTCGTGGAGAGTGCTGCAAGATAACTTTTTTTGCTCAATGCATCTACCACTATGTTTGCTTTTCCAGAATGATAGTGTATTGTGCAATCGTAGTCCTTGAACCATCTTGTTTGGAGAAGGTTCAACTCCTTCTGAGTGAAAAAATATTTTAAACTTTTAAGGTCGGTGTTGATTTCAACTTTACTTCCATATACAAATGTCGTAATATTTTCAAAGCATGAATTACAGCTGCTAGCTCTAGGTCATGTGTCAGGTAATTCAGTTCATGAGGCTTTAATTGTCTCGATGCATAAGATACAACCTTGTCAAGATGCACCAACACACATCCTAAACCTTGCTTTGAGGCATCATTGTATATGACAAAGCCTTCTATCCCATCAGGTATCGTCAATACAGGAGCCATCACAAGGCAATGCTTTAGCTATCGGAAACTCTTCTCACATTGTTCATCCTAGATAAATATTTCACTCTTACGTGTCATTTTTGTTAAAGGTTCAACAATCTTTGAAAAGCATTCTATGAATCTCCTATAATATCTTGCCAACCCAAGAAAATTCCGAACTTCATTCACATTTGTTGGAGTTTTCCAGTTGCTAGAAACCTCTACCTTGGTTGGGTCAACCTCTATGCCATTACCGTTTACTACATGCCAGAGAAATACAACTCTATCTAACTAGAACCCATACTTTTGAAACTTTGTGTACAACTTCTCTTCTCTCAATATCTCCAAAATAATCTTCGGATGCTCAACATGTTGCTCCTTGTTCTTCGAGTAAATTAGAATGTCATCAATGAAAACAATCACGAATCAATCAAGATATGAGTGGAACACACGATTCATCAAATCCATGAAGACACCTGAGCATTGGAGAGTCCAAATGGTACAATCGTGAATTCATAATGCCCATATCGTGTGCTGAAAGTAGTCTTTAGAATATCACTCTCTTTGATTTTAAGTTGGTGATACACAGACCTCAAGTCAATCTTGGAAGACACCCTAGCTCCCTCGAATTGGTCGAACAAATATTTAATTCACGGCAATGGGTATTTGTTCTTGATTGTTAGCTAATTCAACTCTCCATAATCAATGCACATTCGTAAGGAGTCATCTTTCTTCTAAACAAATAAAATTGGTGCGTCCCATGGTGTCACTCTTGGTCGAATGATTCCATTGTCAAGTAACTCTTGAAGTTGAATTTTGAGTTCCTACAACTCCTTTAGAGTCATTCTATATAGTGCTTTCGATACAGGTGATGCTCTTGACACCAAGTCGATTGCAAACTCTATTTGTTGATGAGGAGGGATTCCAGATAGTTCTTCAGGAAACATGTCAACATAATCCTTTACCACTGGCACTTGTGATAGTTTAGTTTTAATCGCCATGGCTTCAACCATGCTAACAATGAATCCTTGGTATCCTTCTTTTCTTAGCATCTTTATAGTTTTCATTGCACTTATGATCTTTGATGTAGTTTTAGTCTTTGTGTCACATAAAATTAGTTTTGGTCTCCAGGGTAATTGAACTCTACCTCTCGTTCATGATATTTGATTATAACATGTTTCTTTACCATCCAATCTATTCCAAGGATTGCATCAAAATCCCTCATTTCTAAAATATAGAGATTGACTTTGATTTGTTTTTCATTAATATCTATCACTATGTTCCTCTCCATTGATTGAACTACAACGTTCTTTCCTGAGGGCAAACAAATTTCTAATATATCACAATCATCATATCAAACACCATCAAGCATTATTTTTTTTTTGTAGATATAAAAGAATGAGTTGTTCGGGAATCAAACAAGACCAAAGCAGGAACATTTGATACTTGGAGCATACCTAACATTGTATTAGCTCCATCTTGGTGGTTTTCCCCTTCAGTCATTTCAAAGAACCTAGGCTTCACCCTCTTCTTAGGTTCTTGATTCTTCCTTTCTAATTCTCTTTTCTTTCTAGGGCAATCATTACCCATATGTTCTGGGTCGCCGCATGAGTAGCAAACCCTCATTCCTTGCTTACACTCACCTAGGTGAAACATTTTGCACTTTGGGCAATGTTGTCTATCCTTATTTCCTCCTATTACAGTAGGACCTAATGTTGGTTGCCATCTTTTGTTGGGTGGAAGATTTTTTCTCTTTCCACGCTCTTCCCATTTTCTCTTTCAAAATATTTCAGGTGGTTTTGAATCTTTGACTTCCAGTTGCAAATCATTTGATATGGCTTGGTCACACTCAATCACTTCTCCATAGGTTGGCAACATTAATCCTGCTACGATTCCAGAAATCTCAGGACGTAGTCCTCCCTCAAATCGGTGTGCTTTTATTCCCGGGTGTCGACTAAGTATGGAGCATATTGTGATAGTTGGTTGAATTTTCTTTCATAGTCGATCACAGTCATGCCATCTAGTTTGAGGTTCAAGAATTCAGTCTCCTTTTCTGTTCTATAGGATCGTGGAAAATACATTTTATGATGAGATCCTTAAAGTTCTTTCACTTCATAGCTTACGTTATAACATGAGCGTGGGACTCCCACCAGTAACTTGTTTCCTCAGCCAATTGAAAGATTGTGCACAAAACCTTTTGTTCTTCAGTGCATGGCAGTAGCTTGAATATTTACTCGAGCTCTCGAAACCACTCTTCAATGTATTAAGGACCTTCGTTTCCCTTCAATCTTGGAGGTCCCATCTTTCGGAATTGCCTTATAACTCCAAAAGTTTTCTCTTGAGGTTGTTCCCCATTCATGCCTCCATCTTGTGTTGCTTGTTGCATAAGCCCTTGAAGAGTTAGCATAAACTGACGAGCAAAATTGGGTCCATTATCAGTTGGTATTTCATCATCTCCTAGACCACGTCGGTGAGCCATCGTCTCACTATGTAATTAGACCATTCAATCTACATCCCATAAGTTATACTTCGAGGACTAAATCAACTAAGTAAAATACTTAAATTTAATAGTTTGGAAAATCATTGAATATACATAATAACGACAATTAAAACTTGTCTATTCCTTTATCAAGAAAATCTTCATGATAAAATCGTGTTAGGACAAATAAGATCTTTTACTTCATAATCATAATTTGTTCCTTGTGAACAAAATGATCCTTTACATAAAACTTCATGTAAAATCAAACTTTCATTTTCATGACACTTTAATATTTGCATGCTCACCATAAAACATCAATTAAAATTCTCTTTAAAACATGTATAACTTAAAAAAAATTACCTCGATGTCTGTATAGATCTATATTCTTGGGCCACTTAATCTCTCCATTTAAAAAATATATAATGTGGCAACAAATAATGTAATACTTGCTTTCAAATAATTGCGAGTCTACAAGAACGTATACCAGCTCTGATCACTACTACAAATTAAGTCTTTCCCAACGGGGTAACATGTTATTTAATAAAACCTATCATGACACATATCTATCCTGACACCATTATACCCTGTTGTGTCAAAAGGTGTCACAATAAGATAGGATGCAATAATAACACTTAACGGTGTCAAGATAACCCAACCTCTTGTCACACATTTACATGTTAGGTTAGAAAGCAATATTAACACTAAATAGTGTCAAGATAACCCAACTTATTCTTACAAATCTACCTGTTAGGAGATGATACAATAACAACACTACATGATGTCAAGATAACATGATCACTTCTCACAAATCTACCTGTCACCATACTTAATCTAAACTAATAATGTTCGTTGTTGGCAAAGATAATTTATTCATGTAAAGAACATTTTTCATCAAATGTTATTTCTCTACATGTCTATGGACATCAATCACTGCAACCAATTCAATACATTTAAACAACATATAAATAAACTAAATTGTTCAATACCCATAAATTTATTCATCAAATATCCAACAAGTTGGTCAACAAATTACCAACTTACAAAAGTACAAAATTCGTAAATGTAATACTTTTATAAAATTTTGAATAAATATTGTCAAAGCTATCTACTATTGAACAAAATAAACTATCTTCATCATTACTTGAAAAGAAACTCCATTTGTCATTCCTCAATTTAAATGCAAACCTGTGAAAAATACAAAGATGAAATTAGTAAAACCTCATTACTTAACATAAAAATTAAACTTTAGTAATAACAAAATTATGAGGTCTATCCATCAGAATAAAGTTATCCAAAATAAGGCCACATGAAGCATAAACAGACTATTTAACACAAAATCAATATTTAAGTACCCAAATCAATGCTCGCTCCAGCTACCATCCCCCACTCATTCAACATTTCCGTTTGAATGGCTAAATGAAACAAAATCATTAAATTGAGTACATAATGAGAGGAAAAACTGCTACTTTTCTATATTAATTAATTGTAATGAAAATGGTTCGTGAATATAGATGGTTGTGCATGTTAATAATAGAGTAGACACAATAAGTAGTCACGTTAAAAGAAAAACTTGAAAAATAAAGTTGCCAACCACCCTTCGATCATTTAGGGCATCCAAATCTAAAATTTTACAAGTGTAGTATCATTTCAAGGGAAAGATTTCAAAATCCAAAATTAACATTTCTATGCAAGTAAAGAACATTTGAAATAATTAAATTAAAACAAAATCAATGTATTATAAGTTGGAAGCGGGAAATTTAAAATACAAACATACCAATGAAGTCTATAGCGATGCGAAGCATCTGCATTGCATTCTTTGAACCACTTAATCGAGTTTTATCGGACTTAGATATGAGGGAAACTATAATCATAGAAACCAAAATTCTACTTAAGAAGTCATTGACAAATAACGAAGGCATTAAAGTCCAAAAATAATTACATTCCAAAAAACAGGAACTACAGAACAAAAAAATCTACAAAAGTAATAATCATTAAGCATTATACAACTTATCATACTTTCAGAAGTATTAATGTCTCCCAAAACTCGTTGTGAAATCTGCATTTTCCTCAATAAACATGTCTCCAAAATATTGTTGTTGTAATTTGGTGTACCTGTCTTCTGTATACAATTAAAATTTATGATTTTCCATCCAGAAAAAGTTGAGATTCTTTACAATACAATACCTTGTTTCAGGGAATGCATGTTGTTCCTCTCAAAGTACAATTGTTATTTAAACACCTCAACTTAAAATTATAGTGGAGTTGTATAAATTTTCAAATCCTATAAGTAAAAAAATAAAAATAAAAAATAAAAACTCAAATGCTCGCAGCCGTAACAATAATAATTTACACTAACGTCCACTCACCCTACAATCTTAGAATAATGTGAAAAGACTTAAAAAAAAAACCCAAACACATGCTTTTCGACTGAGAAAATAATTTATGCGTTAGAGAGTGTCAAATTGATAAAAGAAGTTAAGAGACTTCAATATTAAATTGAAAACAAAGTTAGAGGTTGCAATTAAATCATTTATAAAGAAAAAAATTACCGATGCAAACGGTTGGAGCAAGGATTGATCATCGCGTATATAAGAAAATAAACCGACAGCATCAGAGAGGGATTTATCGTGCGGCAGCAATCGTATGTCGTCGTGTTACTGGCGCTCGAGAAGGAACGGTGCAAGTGTGCGGGCTGCAGCGGCGAGAGGGCAATGGAATTCACACAAAATTAAAAAGGGAACTAACAAATTATAGGGTTTTGTTAGTGGAGACTTAGACTCTTATCCTTAATTGACAAAAAAATAATTAATTTTCTTTTAACTTTAAAGTTTTATAAACAAAGGAGGGAAAATATTCTTATAAAATTTTAAATTTCCCAAATTTACACACTCCCTATTTACTGTTAGGTAAAATATTATAAAATTCGGATAAGGTTTTTTAATTAATAGTTAATATTTATCAAGCATATAATCCCAACTTATTATGACAATTGTTAGGATATGTATAGTATTATTACAATTTTTTATACATGTGAGGAAGAGGGTGTCAAGATTAGGGGTGGCAATTCGTGTGGATCGGATCCTTATCGTGTCAATCCGTTAAGAAAAATCAAAATCCGTATTCGTATCCGATCCGTTAAGCTCAAATCCGTATCCGCACGAATCTGATCCGTATTTGTTAAGGATCCAATAAGTATCCAATCCGAATGATCCGTTATGTATCCGATCCGATAAGAATCCAAATCGGATTAATTCAATAAGAATTCGTTTCAATAAACACAATTATAATTCAATAAAAATTTGATAAGATGATTCAAAATATTCATATTTGATTGTTCAAATAATGTGTTTGATAAATAAATAAAATAACAACTTCATTTGAAACTAAAATCCTCAATCAAATATTTGAAGATACATAGATAAATCTTATATTCCAATTCTAGTGGTCAAACATGCTCATTTCTAAAGACTGATCAATATTTCACCTTAGTCGTCAATACTCCACTTACAATTTTGAGGGAGAAAAATATTAATTAAAACTTTAAGATTTATAACAAATAAAATAAATTATAATAAATACTTTTAGTCTATCATGGTGAAATTGAAAGAGTTGAGACAATGAATGAGATCCTACAATACTTTCATCAACATTAAAATTTAAGATCTCATCTTTTAGTTAATCCGTTGATGCAACTTAATTGAAAACTTGAAGTTGAGAAAAAAAGAAAGTTATTAAATTTTGATAGTAGAAGAAAATAAATATTAAAAAATATAATTAATAGATAAATAAATATATATTTTTGGTGGTGAATTAATAAAATGGGACATGAACAATGAAGAACCAAGAGATTTGAGTTTTTTAAAAGAACTTTAAATCTATATTAATATATCAAAATCAATTAATTAATTATTACATTTAAATTTTTTTTATTCATTTATTAACGGATATCCGTATCCGATCCGAATCCGATCCGTTTAATGAATTATCCAATCCGATCCGAAATTTTCGTGTCCTTATCGTGTCGATCCGATAAGGATCCATATTTAATAAACCTCAATCCGTATCCGTTATTATCGTGCGAATTCGTGTCGGATTATCGGATCGGATAAAAAATTGCCACCCCTAGAGGATAGCCTATTTTTCTAGTAGTGGATACCAATTTGTAACATCTCAATTTCTTAATAAATAAAGAGCGCTACTAATAAATAATTTATCCTTTTTAATTAATATATGAAGTATCTCGACAAGTTCATGTGTACTCATTTAAAAGCAAATAAATAAATTTTCTATCAATAATAAATAAAAATATAAATTTAAGAAAATTTTGACATGTTGTATTTACTTACTTCAAAATAATTCCCTGTTAAATAATAATTATTTAATTCATGTCATTCAAAAATCAAATGAAAAAGCGGAAGCTAAGAGATAATTTAGACTTTGAATTAATAAAACTCAATCACATTTAAATGTAAGAGCATAACCTTGCATAATGATATAAATCTTCAAAAGCATCTTTGATAGAAAATTGAAACAGTTATGTGTTTTCGAAATCTTATTTCAATCTTCTGTAATTGTCTTCCGTTTTTTGAGAAAAATATTTTAGAAATTATTGTACCACGACTGTAGCACGCCCCAAAGTTGAAAATGTTAATTGGGGGCGTTACATAATTTTTCTCACATAAAATCACATTCGTGAATTTGTTTGATTAATCCGAATTTATCATTTCTTTTTTCTACTAGTAGAACAAAATCTATAATTAAGTTTATAAATTACAGCCCAACAAGGATTAATCAATTCTTTAGTGAACAACGCCGGATAATTGTACACAAAGTAGATATTTCATGTGTAGAAATTATTAATAAAAAGTTTCAAAACGAATTGAAAAAATATGGAAAGAATAATTGAAACAAATGACGACATGCCATACTAATGACTAACGAGGTGGAATTGTTGAAAAAATAATTTAGAGAAGGGAAGTCATCATAAAATAAAATTCAAAATGATTGAATAAATTATAGATATATTTCTTACTTAGCGGTAGTTCGAATCCCATGTTTCTTCTTGTCCTGAGCATCATAGAGACATTATAAAATACTCTTTTATATAATAAATGAAAAATATCAATTAATGTTTGCTTCAAATAGAAAATGTGTCATTTACCATATTTCATTTTCTATACTGAGAAATATAAAATAAATACGTCTTTTTAAATTAATACATCACTATTATTAAAAAATGGCTTTTTTAAATATAAGGGTCACCCCTTCCTATTTTTGAATTGTATACTCAATTAAAAAAAAGCTTAAACAGTTTGTCTATTCAAATAATATATTATATCTCTTGGCTCAGGGTGTAGTGATTAAAGCATTTTATTTGTAACTAAAATATCACATGTTCGAGCTTCTCCGATATATCTGGGTGTGTGCATTTAAAATTATTGTATATCTATTCAACTAAAATATTATATATATATATTCATAATTTAAGAATAAAGATAACATATTAAATAAAGTATTTTTTATTAGATTATACATTATATAAATGTTAAAATATATTTGATATTTAAAATTTAAATAATTCATTTATATTTAAAAATAAAAAATATATTAAATTATTAAATAAATACAAGCATACCTTGAGTAAACTGAGAAATCAGGCTTCACTATTATAAATGCAGGTAGAAATCTACATAAAAGTTTATATAATTAATAGGTGAGATTTCAACTTAGTAAGTTTTCCACAGATGTAGGCGGGCCTATATGACCAAAAACTTGATCGAGAGCATCCCTAACTAGAAGGTATAACTTCTTATATTATATATAAATAATAATAATAATAATAATAATAATAATAGAAATAATTTTAAAATAATAAACTATATTATTATGCGATATTAAATAATATATGCATTAATATTAAAATTAAATGGATTGTTCAATTAGGGTGGCCACCCCTGGTCAAATCGAAGCAATTCTTTAGGAGCTTCCGTCACACTTACACCACTACTTCATTCAATCTTGAAGACTACTATCAGCCACCAATATTTGAAGTTCTTAACTTATATATAGATATAGTGAAAGAAAAATATGAAAAGTATACCGTAACTGATTCAAGAAAATTCTTCTATTCTATAACTTATGTTTAAGCTGTTGAACTTGAATATTTCACCTCTTTAGTCAAACCTCTGCTGCAATTTTCTTTTTACAACTAAAATTAAAATTTACTTTTATGTTAGAGTAGTTTTATGTTAAAGTAGAGTGATCATATAATAAAAGTTTTTCCCATGTTAAAAGAGAAAGAATCTGATCCTTTATTTTATTGATTCAATGGTTGTGATAATTCCGGATTTATTAGATAAATAAGGTTGAAGATGCAATGTTTAACCTTCGATGGTGTTAAAGTCGAAGTTATGTTTAACACCGTAGTGTTAGACTGTACTGCTGATTTAATCTTATCATTCCTTATTTATTCGTATCTATTTATTTTCGTGAATTCAGTTCATTATAGGATAGATATGTATTTTATAAAGATTTGGGAACGAATAGATTTGATTTATAGATATATTTGAATAGATCTACTTCCTAATCTTTAGAGATAGATCCATATCTTTCACAAATCTTTCACATGTCTTCACCTATTTTTCTCTAGTGTTTGCAGTTGAGAACTTGAGATATATATGCAAAGATACATATCTAGCACGAGGCTACACACATCTAAACCTATAAAAAGGGTTGTTGATTGCTGGAAAAAGCTTGATTGTATTCTTGTAAAAAAGAGTATAGAGTTCGTAGAGAAGGTACTGCCTCTTTCCTTTCACAATGCTCCTATTTATTACAATTTTTACATGATTGCTTTAATAAATGCCAATAATGGACCGAAATGAAACGGTTACATGAATTTACAGAAATCTGAGCGTTAAAACCCCACGTCCGTTCATCAGTTACAAAATCCCAACGGTCCCCTATGAGGGTGTTCATCGAACAATAGTATGGAGGTCGTCGAACCAATGCTCCTCGAATGATGTCCGAGGCCGCTCCTTCGAGGCTCAACAAGGGTGTTGGGGTGCGAAGAGCTAGAAAGCAGACGACTTAGAGTATTCATCAAGATATTATTCAAGCAAGGCGTTCCAACTTTTGATCATTGTTCTTGTGCTTTCAACTCACGAAGATATTCAAGCCAAAGAAGGATCCTACCTCCGGAGAGTGAATCTAACGGTAGAGGAGTTTTTAGGGTTGAATCGTGTGTTCGTAAGTACGCTTTTCATAGTTGTAGTCTCTACTTCTATGAAAATTCAAAGATCTTCGAGGGAGTGAACCGAGAAGGGTTTTGGATATTTATTATTTTGATTTTGCTGTGTAAACTTCATTATCATAGTGAAATATGTTTTTGACCGTGAGGCTCTCGTGAGTTTAGAAACTCTAGACTCTTGAAAAATAATTCTTTGTGTCTGCGTTAATTTCCGCTGCATGTTAAACTTTGAATGTGCTAAACTTTGTCTAACTCTAACATTTTGTGAAAACATTACTCTGTTAGTCAGGCATATTGAATTCTGCAGTGTTGAACTCTTCAACACCTCGATGTTAATAGTAAACTCGGGCACTAAATTCTTTCAATTGGCATCAAGAGCCTACTTCTTGATGGACTAAGTTGTTTGTTCCTTAGTGCAGTTTACTATTATGGATTTCTCAAGCCCTGCTTGTCGTCCACCCATTCTAGAGAGTGATGGGAATAACTACTCTCTATGGAAGTCTCGAATGAGAATGTACATCAAGTCTATTGATGAACGAGCGTGGGTTGCTGTTTAGGATTGTTGGACACCTCCAAAAATCATTGTTGAAGATCCAGAGGATGCTACAAAAATCATTACCAAACTTAAACCTGAAGGACAATGGAGTGTTGATGAACAACAAATCTCTAACTTTAACTCAAAGGCGTTAAATGTTATTTTTGTTTCTGTTGATGTTGTGTGTTTCAGGTTAATATCTAGTTTTTCATAAGCTCGAGATGCATGGTTGATACTCCAAGGAAAATGTGAAGGAACCGCTAGTGTTAGAAAGACCAAAATGAGATTACTCACCACAGAATTCGAGAATCTTAGGATGTTGGAAGAAGAAACTATTTCCTCTTACTATGAGAAGATGTCATCCATGGCGAATGAAGCTCATGCTCTAGGTGAACCCATTAGCAATGAGAGACAAGTTAGCAAGATGTTAAGGTTGCTGCCAGAAAAGTTCAACATCAAGGTATCAACGATTGAAGAAGTAAGAGATGTTGCAACCTTGGAGATTACTGAACTGCTTGTTAGGTCTCTCAAGAAAGATAGAAGGAGTTCTGTATCATCATCACCCTCAAACTTCTCAAACAGCTCTTCAAGTTCCACAAGGAGAGGAAGTGAAGATATATCAAGGAAATGTAAGAATTCTCTCACAGAAAAGTCTAACATCAACACTGTAAAGTGCCATGGTTGTTCAGGTGTTTGACATTATGCCAACGAGTGTCCAACAGTACTTAGACAGAGAAAGCTCAACTTTAACACAACTCTCAATGAAGAGTCATAATCAGATGATGAAACTGATAAGCAGGATCAAGCAATGTTCCATGTGAAGATTGAAGAATATGTTGAATCTGAAAAATATATGGACACTAATGTAGAGATTCAAGAAGTACGAAATACTAAAGAAGAAGAAGAAGGAAGCAACACTGTGTCAAACTCTAACACCCTTCAAATTGAGAACTCTACAAATTGGTACATTAATACTGATGTTAAACATTCTGTTGTTTAACATTCTTCTTATCACAGGAATCAGGAATGTCAGACTTACCAGATCACACCTAAAGAGATGGAGAAGATAAATCACTACTTCAACATAGTTGATAAACGGTGTGAAGATCAAAATGATGAGATCTCAAAGCTGAAAGAAGAGAATTCATCCCTAAGGCGACAAATCTCTCGACTTGAGGCACTATTAACTCGTAGGGATCAAGAAGTAAGTGTGTTAAAGAGTAAGGTATGTGATGCTAACTTTGTGTTTGAAAAAAATCAACAAAGGTAAAAACACACTTGATAAAATATTGTCTATTAAACCTTCTGATGGTAGTGGATTGGGTTATGAAAAGTTAAATTCTACTTATCCTGATATGTTAGTCTGAGAAGAACATTATAAGATTTTCCAGAGCAAAGTCTAACATCACTGAGCAACATGTCAAAGATAAATATAAGGTGTTCGTGTGTCATTAAAACAATAGACTTGGACATATAAAACCTTTCTGTAAATTTAGGATTGCTGATGAGAAAAGAAAAATTAATCAAAAAGGTCATAAAGAGGATAAAACATGTCTAGCTGTTTATACTTCTCTAAAGTGTAACATTGCAGGCAAGTGGTATTTTGATAGTAGATGCTCTAGACATATGACAGGTGATAAGTCTTGTCTATCTGATTTTAAAGAAGTAAGTGGAGGAACAGTTACTTATGGTGGTGGTGCTAAAGGGAAGATCACTGGTAAAGGAATTTTGAATGTTCCAAATTTTCCTAAACTCAAACATGTGTTATATGTTGAAGGTCTGACAGCTAACTTAATTAATATTAGTCAACTGTGTGATGATGGACTTACAGTCAAGTTTGACAAAGACACAAGTGAGGTGTATGATGATAATAACAATTGTGATATGTTTGGTAGTTGATCAACTAATAACTGTTATCAAGCTGATCAAGATGGAAAATATTTTCTAACAAAACCTGATGAAGCTGAAATATGACACCTGAAGATGGGACATGCACATGTTCGAAATATTCAGAAACTTCTCAAGTATGATGCAGTGAAAGGAGTTCACAACTAAAGTTCAACATCGACAAGGTTTGTGATTCATGTTTGAAAGGTAAACAAACTCGTACTTCTCATCCCATATTGAGTATGACTAACACTAATGCTTGCTTTGAATTGCTACATAGGGACTTGATGGGTCCTATAGAAGTAGAAAGTGTTGGAGGAAAACGGTATGTATTGATTTGTGCTGATGATTATTCTATATTTACTCGGGTAGAACTCTTGAGGGAAAAGTCTGACACCTTTGAGTTTTTCAGAAAGTTATATGGGCAACTTAGAAAACTCTATCATGCTGATGTTATATGAATTAGAACTGATCATGGAAGAGAATTTGTAAATGTTGAGTTTTCTAGATTTTGTAAAAGAAAAGGTATTACTCATGAATTCTCAGCTCCTAAAACTCCCCAACAAAATGGTGTTGCTGAAAGGAAAAATCGCACACTCCAAGAAATGGTAAGATTCATGTTACACTCTAAGCATCTTTTTAAGAAATAATGGGCTGAAGCAGTCAACACTGCTTGTCATTTAATCAATAGAGTATATCTTAGACCCGAAACCAAGATGACTCTCTATGAGATACTTAAAGGTAAAAAACCCAATCTGAAATACTTTCATGTTTTTCGTTGCATCTGTTATGTTTTGAATGATAGAGATTATTTAACCAATCTTGACTCCAAGTGTAACAAGGCACTTTTTCTTGGATATTCCAGTAATAGTCAAGCTTATCGTGTGTTTAACTTACATACTAAAACTATCCAAGAATCTATCAATATTGTCTTTGATGATGCAGGTACTTTACTTGATAAACGGGACCTGGAAGATACATCTCACCTCGTAGAAAAGGACGTGGAATCAGCAACTCAGATGAGTACACATGTTAGAGAAATGAAAAGTCCAACATCTCCAGACTCTAACACTGACAAAGAGGATGATGATGTTAGACATGGTTCAGACTCGGACAAGGAGGAAATCTCTGACACCATGGTGTCAAACTCAGAAAAAGAGAACCACCTCTTCACATCAAACAGAATTGTCCTCCATCTCAGGTCATTGGAAATGTTCTTGAAGGAGTTCAAACACGCAATAAAGCCCCTGTTAATTACAAATAGATGGTAAAAATGGTTTGCGTGACTTGTAAGTTTAACATCTTCCATTCTAGTTGTTATCTATTTGAAATTGAACCTAAGAATGTTTCTGAAGCTTTAAGAGATGAGAATTGGATTTTATCTATGCAGGAAGAGTTAAATCAATTTATTTTTAATGATGTTTGGACCTTAGTTCCTAGGCCTAAAGACAAAAACGTGATTGGAACTAAGTGGATCTTTAAAAATAAAACTGATGAGAACGGAAATGTTGTTAGGAATAAATCTAGGCTAGTTGCTCTTGGGTATACTCAAGTAGAAGGTATTAATTTCGATGAAACATTCGCTCCTATTGTTAGGTTAGAGTCAATACGAATTTTAATTGCTATTGCTTGTGCTTCTTACTTCTCTTTGTATCAGATGGATGTAAACAGTGCTTTATTAAATGGTATTTTAAATGAGGAAGCTTATGTTAAACAACCAAAAGGTTTTGAGGATCCATCCAAACCCGATCATGTGTACAAATTGAAGAAGGCGTTGTACGGACTCAAACAAGCGTCTCGAGCATGGTATGCAAGGCTAACTGAATTTCTATTTGATCTAAAAATCAGCAGAGGTAATGTGGATAAAACTCTGTTAGTTAAACATACTGGTAAGAACTCTTTAGTCGCTCAATTTTATGTTGACGACATTGTGTTTGGTGCGACTGATGTTAGACTTTTAGATGACTTTGTCACCAGGATGTCTGACACGTTTGAAATGAGTATCGTAGGAGAGTTAAACTATTTTCTAGGACTCAAGATTAAATAATCTCACGAAGGTGTCTTTATTTCTCAAAGTAAATATGCATGTAATCTTGTAAAAAGATTTGGTTTAGAGTCTGCAAAACACATAAAAACACCAATGGGTTCCAGTGGTAAACTTAGCAAAGATAGTAGTGGTGTTAGCGTTGAACCTACTGAATACCGTGGAATGATAGGTAGTTTGCTATACCTTGCTGCTAGTAGGCTTGATATACTTTTTAGTGTTGGTGTTTGTGCTAGATACCAGTCTGACCCCAAAGAATCTCATATGAAAGCTGTTAAGAGAATAATTCGATATATATATCTAGAACTTCAAACATGGGATTGTGGTATGCAAAAAATGGCACTAACATTACAGGTTATAGTGATGCTGATTGGGCAGGTGATATTGATGATAGAAAAAGTACAAGTGGGGGATGTTTTCTGATTGGAGAAAATCTTGTATCTTGGACAAGTAAGAAACAAAATTGTATATCTCTATCAACGGCTGAAGCCGAGTACATTGCTGCAACAAGTTGTTGCACACAATTGGTATGGATGAAACAAATGCTTGAAGATTATGGTATGTTTTCTGAAACTTTAACATTGTTTTGTGATAATTCTAGTGCTATTGAGATTTCAAAAAATCCAGTCCAACATTCTAGAACTAAGCACATAGATATTCGACACCACTTTATTCGAGATTTAGTGGAAAAAGATCTTATCTCACTTAAACACATTCCTACAAAAGATCAAATTGACTTTGAGAGATTCTCTTATCTTAGAAAATCTCTTGGTGTGTGTAATGCTCCTTAAATTCGTATGAATAGGATGTTGATCATTGTAAATATTGAGTCGATCAACATTCAAGTGTTTTTCAGTTTATTGTTCTGCTTGCTTGATTCTTTATTATCGGTTGTGTTATGTCCTTTCTCTTTAAGATCTGAATTTAAAAAAAAATCTCATGTTATAAGATTGTAGGCACAAGAGTGAGGCCTTAATGTCAACACATGGAGTATAGAACTCATGTTATAAGACGGTAGGCACAAGAGTGAGGTCTTAATGTTAAAACATTGAGTATGTTTATCATGTACGATCATTATTTCTCAAGTACTGTGGACAGGATGTTATTAGGAACATTGTCTATGTGGAGCACGTTGAATGATGAGGTAATACATGCTGAATTTGTATGTCGCAAGCTAAGTACTGGAGATAGAATGTTATTAGGAACACTATCTTTGTGGAACATGGCACATGACATTGTTCTTTATTAGATCGTTTTTTTATACAGGTATAACACTCTGATGTTAAAGTTTGAAGGCTTGAAGTTTCTGTTCGTTTCCTTATGTTTAAAAAAACAAAAAAAAAGAGAAAGAAAAAGAAAGGGATATTTAATCATTGTTAAGTACTTTGGTGTCACTATTTATTCAGAAGCATAGGTGAGTTAAAGTTGGTGTTAAGTAAACTTGGATGTTGTGTGGGCTAAATTTCTTGGTGTTGGATAAGGACTTTTCATGAAATCTTAAGCTTTTTTTTTTCCTGCAATCATTCAGGGGGAGAAGGATTCAGTTTCAGTTTTTATGTTTGTGTGAAAATTCTAATATTTTTTATTGTGCAGTTTAATATATAACCGTGCAGGTTCAATAGAACTGAATTACAAGTGTTGTGTTGGAATGCTTACCGGAATGATAAGCTTAAGTGGGAGATTGAAGATGCAATGTTTAACCTTCGTTGGTGTTAAAGTCGAAGCTATGTTTAACATCGTAGTGTTAGACTGTGCTGCTGATTTAATCTTATCATTCCTTATTTATTCGTATCTATTTATTTTCGTGAATTCAGTTCATTGTAGGATAGATATGTATTCTATAAAGATTTGGGAACGAATAGATTTGATTTATAGATATATTTGAATAAATCCACTTCCTAATCTTTAGAGATAGATCTATATCTTTCACATAACTTCACCTATCTTTCTCTAGTGTTTGCAGTTGAGATATATATGCAAAGATACATATCTAGCACGAGGCTACACACATCTAAACCTATAAAAAGGGTGTTGGGTGCGAAGCAAAAGTAGACGGCTTAGAGTATTCATCAAGATATTATTCAAGCAAGACGTTCCAACTTTTGATCATTGTTCTTGTGCTTTCAACTCACGAAGATATTCAAGCCAAAGAAGGATCCTACCTCCGAAGAGTGAATCCAACGGTAGATGAGTTTTTAGGGTTGAATCGTGTGTTCGTAAGTACGCTTTTCATAGTTGTAGTCTCTATTTCTATGTAAATTCAAAGTTCTTCGAGGGAGTGAACCGAGAAGGGTTTTGGATAATTATTATTTTGATTTTGCTGTGTAAACTTCATTATCATAGTGAAATATGTTTTTGGTCGTGAGGCTCTCGCGAGTTTTTAGAAACTCTAGACCCGTGAAAAATAATTCTTTGTGTCTGCGTTAATTTTCGCTGCATGTTAAACTTTGAAAGTGTTAAACTTTGTCTAACTCTAACATTCTGTTTAACATTACTCTGTCCTAATTTTCTATTTCCTCCCATTATAATCAAACGATTATATCTTTATCGATTCAAATTTATTTTTTACGAATCATACTTCAAATTAAACGTATTTTTACTACGATTCATATGATATCCATATTGATTATATCTTGCTCTGCCTGATTTGCTTGGTGGAGGCCAGGTTTGCTAGTGCATCGGCTTCCGCATTCTCCTCTCGTGCGATGTGCCTTATTACGCATTCGTCGAACTCTTTCCTTACTTCTCGCGCCAGGTCACAATATTTTTGAAGCCGGGGCTCCTTGACCTGGAAGTGGTCCTCCATTTGCATCACCACTAATTGTGAATCCCCATGTACTAGTATGCGGCGAGCCCGTAGCTCCCTTGCGAGCTGTATCCCTCGAACTAGTGCTTTATATTCTGCCTCGTTATTCGTTGCCTCGAAGTTTAATCGAATAGCTCTTTCGAACACCTCTCCCCAAGGAATTCGTAGCCTGATGTCGGCCCCGTTGCCGTGCACATTACTGGATCCATCTATTTGAAGAACCCGTGGCTCCTTTGCTGCTTCTCCAATTTCCAAGTTCGCAATCTCCGTATCCGCATCGACCTGAAGTTCGGTTGTAAATTCAGCTATGAAGTCTGCCAGCACTTGTGATTTGATTGTCGTGTGCGGCTCGAACTCAAGACCTTAACCTCCAATCTCTACTACCCATTTCAATAATCGGCCTGACAGGCTCGGCTTTGAAAACACGGTTCGCAGTGGGTAAGATGTCACTACCTAGATGGGGTGCGAATCGAAGTAAGGTCGCAGCTTCCTCGATGCTGTTACCAGGGCAAGTGCTAGCTTTTCCAATGCCGTGTACCTTGTCACGGCACCGAGTAACGGTTTGCTTGTATAGTGCACAGGATGTTGTTTCCCAGCTATTTCCTTGACTAGGACTGCTCCAAATGCATGTTCGGACACGGACAGGTAGAATAGTAAGGTTTCCGCCTTCTCAGGTTTGGATAGGAGTGGCAGACTGGCTAGGTAATCTTTTAAGCGCCCGAGCGCTCTCGCACAGTCATTTGTCCACTCGAACTTCTTCCCTTTCCGAAGCACTTAAAAGAATTCGTGCGTTCGATTGGAGTACCTGGAGATGAAACGGCTAAGGGCCGCCAATCTGCTTGTAAGCTTCTGAACCTCTTTCGGACTCCGTGGGTGTGCAATCCCCTTTACTGCCCTTATCTGTGAAGGATCCGCCTCGATCCCTCGCCCGGTTACTATGTGTCCCAGGAATTTCCCTGAAGGTACCCCGAAGGTACACTTTGCGGGGTTTAACTTCATTCTGTACCTGTTGAGAGCCTCGAAAGCCTGCCGCAAGTGGTGTACATGATCTTTTGCGTCCTTAGATTTTACCAACATATCGTCTATGTACACCTCCATTATTTTCCCTATGAGCGGCTCAAACATCTTATTCACGAGCCTCTGATATGTTGATCCTGCATTCTTTAGTCCGAACGGCATGATCTTGTAGCAATAGATTCCCTTGCTTGTCATGAAGGCAGTCTTCTCCTGGTCTTCGGGGTGCATTAAGATCTGGTTGTACCCCGAAAATGCATCCATGAAGCTTAGCAGCTCGTGCCCGGCGGTGGCATCGATGATGCAATCGATGTGGGGAAGTGGGTATGGGTCTTTAGGACATGCTTTGTTAAGGTCCGTGTAGTCCACGCAAACCCTATTCTTCCCATTCTTTTTTTTTACTACCGCGACATTGGCGAGCCAAGTCGGGTACTTTACTTCTCTTACGGATCCGATATCCAGCAATTTTTGGATTTCTTTGTTGATTGCCTCGTTCTTCTCTGCTGGAAACTTCCTCCTTCTTTGTTGCACTGGCTTGTGGTTAGGATTAACCTGCAACTGATGGGTCATCACCTCAGGGTCGATTCCTATCATATCTTTATGGGACCATGCAAACACAACCCTTTCAGTGCTGGGGAACTCGACCAATTGCGCTCGGACTTCTGGATCCAGTCCGGCGCCGATGTTCGTCTTTTTCCCTGGGTCAGTTGGATCAAGTTTGATCTCCTCCATTTGTTCAGATTCTCCTGCCGGGGGTAACAGTTCGCTCTTAGCGAAGTGCTGTCGGGCACACACGGCCTTGAAACTTGCATAGTAGCATTCTTTGGCAGCATTCTGCTCGCCTCGGATTGTACAAACTCCCCCGACGGTTGGTAATTTTACCACCTGATGGAACGTCGAAGGCACGACCTTCAAATGATGTAGCCACGGTCGCCCTAGCAGGGCGTTGTAGGCGCTGGGGGCGTCGACGACCATGAAAGACACATCGTGATGTGTCCTCCCACAGTACATTGGCAGTACCACGGTTCCAACTGTCATCTCAATACCACCATTAAACCCGATCTTCTCCTCGGGGATCTTCATCTCTTTTAGTGCATGCATAAATAGGATGTTCGATAGCTTCTGTTATCGACCAAGATCCTTTTCACGAGGCATTTTGAGATCAATAGAGAGATTACTAGAGCATCATCATGAGGATGGCTCCGGCCGGGCACTTCCTCGTTGGTAAATTTGATCGGATGATGATCTAGGTTCTTGCGCAGGGCCACGGCCTCCTCTCGAGTCAGTCACCTGGCTTTCTTGGCGGCAAACCTCGTGATCCCACTAATCTCTGATCCTCTGGTGATGCAATTGATAGTCCGAACTGGTACTGGAGACTTGGGTGCATCCGCCTTTGAGGGCCCTGATTCATCGACCCGCTTTTCTCGAGTCCACGTTCTCTTCCTTCGGTCCGACAGATATTTGGACAGGAATCCTTTCTTCAATAACTCGACCACCTCAAGGCGTAGGGCCCGACAATCCGCGGTGGTGTGGCCATGATCATTGTGAAATTCCCAGAATTTTTGTACATCCCGCGAGGCCGGGTCTGCCTTCATCTTCTGAGGCCATCTCACTTTCTCCGGCATTCTTCGGAGTACGTTCTAAACAAGATCAGCTGGCTCGATCGACAGCGTGTACTCCGGGATAGAGGGGCCGAGGTTGTTAACCTGCGGTGGCTTGCTATAGGGATGCGACCTGGGAGGACGCCTGTCCCTCAGCTCGCGTCGACTCTCATCACGCGTATTAGGCCTTCCACTATTGCGGCGTGCTCGCCGATAAGGCTCATCCTCCTCCCATTTGATAAGCGCCCAGGCTCTATTCAAGGTGTCATCCATCGTCTGGCAAGGATAGATGGAAAGTTTGTGATACAGATCAGAATCCACATCGAGGCCCTTCGTAAAAGCTCGTACAACAGTACTATTGGGGCAGATAAGCACTGCCACCAGCTCTTTGTTGAAGCGCGATAGGTATGCCCTCAAGGGCTCTCCTGGTCTTTGGATTACTGCATAGAGGTCGTCCAGGTGCTTATCAAGGAGCCTGCTGCTTGAGTACTGCCGCAGAAACAACTGGTGTAACTCTGCGAATGTAGAGATCGAACTCCGGGGCAGATTGATAAATCACTGGAGAGCGGGCCCCGTCAAGCTCGAACCAAAACTCTTGCACATGCAAGCTTCCATCTGGGCGCCTGGGATTGCCAGTGCCAACATCTTCTGCCGGTATATGGCAATATGGTTCTTCGGGTCTGAGGTCCCATCGTAGAGGACGAAACTCGGCGGGGTGAATCTGGATGGTAATTCTGCCCCAGCAATCTTCGGGGAGAAAGGGGACTCCGCGTAACTTTCACGTGGTATAGTCTTCTCTGGTGGGGGAAGTACGGGTACTTCGGTGAGCAGCGACTCAAAGTACCTGAGTCTTTGCTCGAATCGCCGTTCGATTTGTTGGATGGCTTGCACCTCAGGTTGGCCTAGCTGGCCGACCTGATTCTTGCGGACCGGTGGATCTCCCGGGGTCCTTTTGTCGTCTATCCTTTCGGTCCGATCGAAGTCATCCTCCAGGTTTCTCGTAACATTCTGGGTGTCTTTCACCGTGCTCCTGGGTTCTTCGACGATTGGTTGTGCGTTGCTTGCCTGCAATTGCAGCCTTCGATTTTCCCTCTTGAGGAGTTCGTACTTCCTCGCCATGTCCTCCATCCTGGCCCCCATTGTCTCGATCATCTCCTTTGCGCTCTGCACTTGTGTTACCAATCTCGAAACATGAGGGTCTTCCAAGACGTTCGGCGTTGGCGGCAGGAAAGCTAGTTCTCTGAGAGGAGTGGCGTTGAATGCTCTCATTAAGTCGTTCAATGTCCTCCCAGTGCTCGATGGATGTGGGGCTCCTTTGTCGGTTGTAGAAACTCGACCGCGTCCGGCTCCTGCTGGAGTTCCTCATCCTGCTCCGGGGTCAGTTCCTCTGCCTCGGCCTTCTATCGGAGCATCTTTCTGGCCGTCGACTTCAACAGCAAGGGTTTTTCCTGGATCGTCTGCCATTCCCTGCAAAGAAGGTTAGTATTGAACTTATTCTCGAGGCCCCACGGTGGGCGCCAAATTGTTGAGGGTGAATCCGTTTGAAAGTCGGAGCCCCGAGAACTACAAGTAAATATGAACAAAGAATGGCATAACAATTGTAAAATGATTGCAAGTAAATAGTTTGGCTAGAATGAATACACATGAATCGAACTAGTCTATGAGCAAATAAGATAAAAAAATGGTGAGCTATTGGATGCTTAGAGGTATTATGGACGTTGAGTAGGGTTTTCTCTCTCTCCTTCATGCGTATCCCCTTTTCTCGACGCTTTGAGGAAGTATTTATAGGGAGTGGCTGCGCTCTAGGGTTTCCACGTCCTTCTCTCGACTGTTAGGGGTCGTTCCCATGAATCTCGGTGCGGTTTATCCACGTGGTAGTTGAGAAGTTCCAAAAATCTTACGAGGTAGGCATTGTGCATCTGTTGTCTATTATTGACCGTTGGGTGATTTGTCGAGGCAGGTCACAACTACCCTATCGAACCCCCTCCTTGCCGACCAGACTGCTTTTGGCCTTAGTCGAGCTGCTCTCAACCTTGATCGAACTGCTTTCATCCTATCAGACCACTTCTTTGGCGGATCCTGATCTTATCATTCTGGGTCATTGCGACCATACTGGGCCGGTAGTGTTGTCGTCCCCTTATTGGGCTTCAGTCAGGTTCATTATTGGGCCGGATCCAATCTTGGCCCCCAACAAGCTGGTATATGTTCTCCATTATATTTACGTTCACTATAAAAAACTGCATCACTTACGCATAAAAAATGTTCCCAAATATTTGCATTTTTTGCATCAAATGATGCATTCTTAACTTGAATAAGATGCATTTTTATTCTAAAGCATTTGCATTTTCGTATTCATATTGAGTGCATTGATTACATGCTGCAGTTTTATGGCCAAAATATTGTATTTTTTACATCGAACGTATGCATATTATGTTTTATGAACTGTACGAAATAAAATTCTTGAATATATATTTTTCACATTTTTGCCTTGAATGCTAGATGGTAATACAAATAATACACCGAAATTAGGATGGATTTAAATTGATCACATGCGTTGATTTTAATCTTTAATGGTCCAGATTTATTCTCATTTAGAGAACGAACTTGCAGTTAAGAAGTGAACTTAATTACAAAGTTAAGGAATAAGACAAAAGAGACAACAAAAAGAAGTTATAAGACACTTATTCCTCGTAAGTCAGAGAGAAGATCCAGTCTGGATTCCTCAGACTGACTTAAAAAGAGACTATCTGATGAAAAGTCTGCTACTCTACATAAAACACTATTACTTTTACAGGAAAGGACAGTACGACAAATGACGACTACCGCACGGTTGCTTTTCAAACGGGAACAAACGTCGTCTCTCTCCCCATATATATCATAGAAGATCTGCAAACAAGAAGGTTATGAATTTCGAACAATTCTTGAAAAAATCTTGAATCAACAACAAAACACATCTGCAAATCTCCACATTCTCCTGTCGTGTTCCTATACACGAGACTCAAGCTATCTAAAGCTTGATACTTAGAGTTCAACTATTTTTCAAATGGCTGAGTCAAGACAACTTCTTGTTCATTCTAAGAAGCCCAAGAACTTCAAATCATATCTCTCAATGTTCATTGAAGAACTAAACATCACAATTCATCCAGCCTCAAGCCTAGCAATGTGTTCAGGTAAAGCTTATGAAGACTGAAGTCAGCTGGTGGATCTAGCTGATTCGTTGAAGATAACATCTTCGTGGTAAAGTTAATTGCCCGGAATTCGGAGGATGGAAGAGCTTCTTGAAACTGAAAGAAGTCCAATGTTGGTCCCGGTTTATCAGAGTGTATAACGTTACGCAGCGGAAATATTAGACTTTTAAGTCTAACTTGCACTCTGTCCTGCTGGTTGCTCAGCTGGCTGGCTGACTGGCTGGTCAGCTGATAGCTCAACACTTAGAATATTTTAAGCCTAGTTTGCACAGTTATCAGTTTTCAGATATACACCAGCACTTGAGTGCTGGGTTTCAAATACAAAATTTAAATACTGAAAGCAGATAAAGGCAAAGGATTTTTATAGTGGTTCGATCAACTGATCTACGTCCACTCTCCAGTCGACTCACTGGAAATTCACTATAAGAGTAATCCGGTACAAAGTTCCTACGATCTATCTCCAGCTGGTAGATGCCCCGTCTACCAGTCCACTGGATCAACCGCTCCCGGTCCTTGTCCTTCTTCAACTCTTCGTCAGATGGATGGAGTGCGAGCACGTCACTTCAACCTCCTCCTCTGACTGGTTGGGTGTTGAGTTCTCCCAAGAACGTGAATCCTCTACGGCAAACTGCCCGTAATAACTCAAGAGCTGGCTGGCTCTGGAGCTGCTATGTTCTTCCTCAGAAAGAGAAAGAACACCAGGTGAGGTCTAAACTTACAAGCAGGAAGCTTGAAGTCTCGTGTTTGAAAGATATCAACACACGGAAAAGCTTTAAAGAAAGCCTCGAAAGATGCTTGCTTGCTTGCAATGAATGTTCGTTCTTTCGGTAGTTGGAGAGTATTGAATGTTCAGGATGCCAGCGTGTAAGCGTCGAAGCCAGGAAAACCTCTTAAATGTTGGTAGCTCCGACCTATTTATAGACGCAGAATCCCATTCAAATTTCTAGCCGTTTGGACACATCCGGAATGGGTCTCTGTCCTCGGATGTACTTCAGACAGCGGCAGGTAGGAATTTCAGGAAAACGCCATACCTGTGTCTGCTTTTTCTGACACAGACCTCTTTGTGTCAGAACGGCATTATTTCGTCAGTACGAGGAATCGCAACTGGTGTCTTGAACTGATAGACTTTAAGGATATCCTTCCTTAAAGTCTTACTTTGTCAGTATATTCCTCAGACGAATCTTCTTTTTGTCTCTAAGACTCTGGGAGAACGAATCTTCAATTCTGCTGGTAACATCCGACTGGTAGAACATTCTGGTGATCTTGTGCTGGCAGTCTCTGCTGGTGACTTAGCGCTTGCACAATCTTAGTCTACCAATTTGTCTGGATGCTAACTCTTGGAATCTCCCATGACTGGTGGCTTCACCGCTGGTGAATAGTGTCAGCCAGAACACGTATTCTGCTGGTAGGATTTGTCAGCCTCCTGCTGGTGAAATCTTCCCAACTGGTGAACAGTAACCAGTCAATAGCTCTACTCCATGCTGATGAACAGTGTCAGCATGGGTCTTTGTCAGCCGCTTGCTGGTGAGACTTCTCTCAACTGGTAAGCACATCTCATGCTGGTGAACAGTAGCCAGCATGAGTCTTGATCAGCTACGACTTACAACTCAAAAGACCTAAACAGGACTTTACATTTGAGACTAGAGCTATTCTAGAGACAAACTGACGCTGGTTGGACTTAGGATTTGATCCACCAAAACACTTAAACACCAAATCAAAGATCTAAGCTATCAACTGGGGAAGGGAAACTTAGATAATTTTCCCAACATCCAAGTTACATTGTGTTGTAACTTGTACTTAGTGATTTCTGATCTGTTGATTGAAGAGATGAAGAGTACATATAAGTTCTTTGGTATAAAAATCATTATAAATTTGGTGTCGTTTATTATTTTATTCTAGTGATTGTTAATCTATCTGTTTGAAGCCCAACAACAAACTAAATTATTGGTATTTTACTCAAAGTTGTGAATCAATCTAAGTAAATCTTAATGAATAATAAGTTTTTAAAAATTCCAACCAACTTGAGTAAAGTCAATTTGATTCACTATGTTTTAAAAACTTCCGTTGTGCGTTAAAACTGATAATTTAGGAGCCACGCATTGTTCCATTAAATCTCAAATAATCAATGGGTGATTCTAAACATAGCCCTATTTTTTCTCTTCACAGCCCCCATAATTTAAATAAATTAAATAATTTTTAATTTTACTATTTTACCCTTTTTAAATTAGAACCCTAACTATCGCCCCACTCGTTTAAGAATTTTTTTTTTCATCCACACAAAACCAAAACCATAATTAATTCTAAGCACATCACTAAGAAACTATTTTTAATATTAACAATATTTTCTTAATTCTCATCAAACTATACTAAACATGATACTACACACCTCTACAATCATTTTAGTGATACATTTTTTCCAAGCAAGGAAGCCACCATACGCCGGCAGGAAAAGCCAATCTTCGCTATCACATACCAACCACAACACTTTTGTGCCACCAGTTAATGTCCCCCGAAAAAGTTGAAATATTCAAGTAAATAGAATTGTATGTCAAAAAAAATTTACTTTCGATTTTGAAGTTGGCAAATGACATGCGCCAAAAAAACTTCTCCCTATCGGAACCCATTGATGAGTTGATGAGATTAGGGCCTTACCTGAGGTAACAATGAATTTGCAAATTAGTATTTTGCGGTGTTGGTTGGTGATAATATTTGGGCTTTACTTGAGGTAACAATGAATTTGCAAATTAGTATTTTGTGGTGTTGGTTGGCGATGTTGGAAAGAATCAATCAAGAATCAATCAAGATGAAGGAAATCAAAGAAGATTGAGGAAATATATTTAGCCCAAAATAAACTAAATCAAGTTTATACACTTTCCTTGTATATTTCTCATTTTCTTCTCTTTAAAAGTAGAGACATGTAACACATTAAAATAATACAATGAATTCTCTCAATCCTTCTTACACAATGTCGATTCTATCACCGTTTAACATGGTATCAGAGCAGGATTAATGTCCTGGCTCTGTTATCCTGAAAAAAAAAAAAAACAAGATCAAGGTTCAGAATTCAATTCATCATAGCCTACCAGTTCAAATTTACCCCAAAAACCTTACAAAATCAACTCAAACCAAGGAACTCAGATTTTAGTATCATCACCGTTCCATATACCAATCTCAGCCTCAGACTAGATCAGGCAACAAACTAATTCTTATCTCCTTCTTCTCATCCCTGCAAATCAGCCATGTCAGAAACAGAAGCAAAGAACGTGATCAAAACAGCAGAAAATATTAATCTAGGGATCAAGTTGGATGAAAACAACTACCCTATTTGGTCTAGATTAATGAAGGTGGCCATCGGAGGTAGGGGAAAGACAAAGCATATTACAGGCGAACCCCCTCCACCTAAACAAGGGGAAACCGGTTTTACACAATGGGAAGAGGATGACTTGACTGTGTTCGCTTGGCTTCTTCAGAACATGGAAACCAAGCTTATGTCTCGGCTCGCTCAACATCAGACCGCTAAAGCTATCTGGGATAGCTTAGCAATCACTTATGGAACGACGACCGATCCACTACAAGTTTATGATTTGGAGGTTCGTGCCAATACAGTAAAACAAGGGGAACAAAGCGTTGAATCCTACTGGTCCGAACTAACAAGTATTTGGCTTAGTATTGATCAGAGAAATCCAAATCCACTAAATTGCTGTAACAAAGGAATTGAAATGTACCAAAAGATTGTTGATCAAAGGAGGTTGTTCCAGTTCCTTTCCGGCCTGGACACGAAATTAGATGGAGTTAGGCGAGATATTTTGAAAGAATCTCCCTTACCTTCACCGGAGGCGGCTTTTTCCAGAGTTCGACGAGAGACAGCCCGCATGAAAATTCAACAACAGGCGGCAATCATCCCAGGACCCGAGTCCCAAATTGGAACAGGATTTACAGCAAGTGGGCGAGGAGAGCCGAACCGCAGACATCCACACCCACCGCGCACCAAGATCGACAAAACCAAATTGGTGTGCGCTCACTATGGCATGCGAAAACACACAAAGGAGCAATGTTTCCAACTCGTCGGTTACCCAGAATGGTGGGAAGATGGCCACAAGACTGCCGGAAAAGCGAAAGTGGCGGTCGGAGTTGAACCCGGCGAGAAAACTGAACGAAAAGGGGACAGCTCTTCAATCGCCGGGCTGAATGGAGCAGATGGGGGTGGCGGCGGATTTGGATCTGTGGGTGGCGGCGGATTTGGGGGGGCGGTGATTAGCCGGACCGGAGTAGCAGCCGAGGCAGAGGATGTCTCTGCGCCGTCGAGGAGGGATACGAGAGGTAAAGGGTTTGGTTCTCAACCAAACCCTCATTTAAGACTTAATCATTTAATTCCCAAAATGTCCCTCAATCACAATATCCCAAAAATGCCCTCCCTTATTTATCCTTTTATTTCCTATAATTCCACATCACCATGTCATTATACACATGTTCCTAATTCCATGCATTTGTCTAGTCAAAGTTGGATATTTGACTGTGGTGCTACAGATACGATGTCGTTCTCTCGATCTGATTTCCTGAACCTTACCAAGTCAGCTAAAACCCATATTCAAACTGCTAGTGGAGCCCTTATACCTGTTAAAGGATCTGGCACTATACAAATTTCTCCTACCTTGCGTCTTTCTAATTGTCTTTTTGTACCTTCTTTATCTCATAAATTGCTCTCTATTAGTCATGTGACCCGAGAATTGAACTGCACTCTTCTCATAAATCCGTTCTTCTGTATTTTGCAGGATATCAGGACGAAGGAGATTCTTGGGCGTGGCACTGAGAGGCATGGGCTGTATTGTGTTGATGAGATAGCCTCAAACGGTACTGTGTTACTTACCCAAGGATCTATCAATCAGAAGTTGTGGTTATGGCATAGACGGTTAGGACATCCGTCTAATAGTTATTTAAAATTACTCTTTCCTAGTCTTGTTAAAAATTCTGTTATTTCATGTGATTCTTGCATTTTGGCCAAGAGCCACAGACATTCCTTTAAATCTAAACAAAAACGTGTTGACTCTGTTTTTTCATTGATTCACTCTGATGTGTGGGGCCCTGCTCCTGTTCTAGGAGGTCTTCGATTTAAATATTTTCTTCTATTTGTCGATGATTGTTCCCGGATGACATGGGTATATTTTTTAGAAACAAAATCCCAAGTTTTTGAAAAATTTACTCAATTTTATACTATGATTCAAACCCAGTTTCACAAAAATATTCAAATTCTCCGCTCTGACAATGGTGGCGAATTCATTAACTCCTCTATGCTAAACTTTTGTCAACAAAAAGGTATTTTACACCAAACGTCTTGTCCTTATACTCCAGAACAGAATGGTGTCGTAGAAAGAAAGAATAGGATTTTTCTAGAAATGACTCGTGCCATGATGCTTGAATCTAGTGTTCCTTCATCTCTCTGGCCAGAAGCCGTTGCCACTAGTGTTTACCTTTTAAATAGGTTACCCACAAAAATCCTTCACCTTCAAACACCACTTCAATATCTTTCTTCCATTACTTCCGTACCTTCTGCACTTACTCTTGAACCAAGAGTTTTTGGTTGTTCTGTTTTTGTCCACATTCTAAAACATGAACGCACTAAATTTGGCCCATGTGCCGAGAAGTGTGTGTTTGTTGGTTATGGAATGCATAGAAAAGGATATCGCTGTTACAATCCTAAAACCCGTCAGATCATTACTACTATTCACTGTAATTTCCTTGAAACAGAATTTTTCTTTAGCAGCCACCTTAGAGGTCAGGGGGAGAGTGAATCTAGTAATAGCGAATCTAGTAATAGTGACCCTCTAAGTTGGCTTCTTCCGCCAAATACTGCTCTTCCTGTTCAAACTATTGATCCTGAAGGTTCACACATACCGGATGAGCATCTCTCTACAACAGAACAGACTCTAACTGAAGTGCTGCCTCCAAATTCTCCTGAACATCTGATATCCTCAGAAGAGGATGAACAAAATTGTCTTGAGCCTGTACCTGAACCTGAACCTGAACCTGAACCGGAATCAGAAACATCAGAAGTGATTGAGTCTCAAAATCAATATGTCTTACCTCCTCGAAGCACAAGAGGCATTCCTCCCCGACGTTATTCTCCTGAACGGCATGATCGAAGCTCCAGGTATCCTCTTGGCTTGGTAACCAAATTAAAACTGTCTAAATCTGCCACTGCATATGAGAAGGCACTTTACACAGAACAAGTTCCACCCTCTGAAGTAGAAGCTCTGCGAATTCCTCACTGGAAGGAAGCGATGCATAAAGAGCTTGATGCCCTGACTCGAACCAATACCTATGAGAAAAGTCAACTTCCTGATGGGAAGATTCCTATTGGGTGCAAATGGGTGTTCACAGTCAAACGGAAGCCAGATGGTTCGATCGAAAGATACAAGGCTCGATTGGTAGCTAAAGGCTACACTCAAACCTACGGAATTGACTATGCTGAGACATTCTCTCCAGTTGCAAAGATGAACACTGTCAGAACCCTGTTATCCATAGCTGCTTCGAAAGACTGGGTCCTTCACCAGTTTGATGTCACTAATGCTTTTCTTCATGGCGATCTGAAGGAGGAAGTGTACATGCAACCACCACCAGGGTTTGATCATGAATTTGGAAGAAATGAAGTTTGTAGATTTAGAAGATCCTTGTACGGTCTGAAACAGTCTCCAAGAGCTTGGTTTGGGAGGTTTACATCTGTTATGAGGAAGATAGGTTATCAGCAAAGCAACTCAGACCATACCTTGTTTATCAAACGAAGAGGAAAGAATCTGACTTGCTTGATCATCTATGTAGATGATATGATTTTAACTGGAGATGATTGAGAAGAGATAGTGAATCTAAGAGAGAATCTGTTTAAAGAGTTTGAAATGAAGGATTTGGGGAAATTGAAATATTTTTTGGGCATTGAAGTACTCAGATCACGGCGTGGTATTTTCATCAACCAGAAGAAATATACCCTCGATCTCATCACTGGCTTCTTGAATGTAAACCCGTGGCAACTCCAATTGCTATGAATCATGGACTGCAGATTACAGAGGGAGCCGAGCTTGTTGATCGTGGTCAGTATCAACGTCTTGTGGGTCGGCTAATCTATCTTGCTCATACTCGTCCAGATATTGCTTATGCTGTTAGTGTGGTAAGTCAATTCATGCATCATCCACAAATTGATCACCTAGCTGCAGCATTGAGGATAGTAAAATATTTGAAAGGAACCTTTGATTATGGGATCCTCTTCAAGAAATCAGATCATCTGGAGATTCATGCCTATACTGATGCAGATTGGGCTGGAAATCCAGTGGATAGAAAATCTACAGCAGGATATTTTGCTTTTGTTGGAGGAAATTTGGTGTCATGGAGAAGTAAGAAACAGAAAGTGGTAGCATTATCAAGTGCAGAAGCTGAGTTTCGTGGTATTAAAAGTGGGCTACTGAAATACTCTGGATAAGGAAGCTGATGATGGAGCTCGGATTATATTCTGGAAAAACTTGTCGACTCCTATGTGACAACAAAGCAGCAATAAGTATTTCAGAAAATCCAGTGCAACATGATAGAACAAAACATGTGGAGGTGGATAGACATTTTATTAAAGAAAAGATTGAAGGAGGCATTGTTGCTCTTCCTTTTGTCTCCTCCAAAAATCAACTGGCAGACATACTCACAAAAGCAGTGGACTCAAAGACCTTTTCAGATGCTCTTAACAAGTTGAGCATAGGAAATCCCGATACTCAACTTGAGGGGGAGTGTTGGAAAGAATCAATCAAGATGAAGGAAATCAAAGAAGATTGAGGAAATATATTTAGCCCAAAATAAACTAAATCAAGTTTATACACTTTCCTTGTATATTTCTCATTTTCTTCTCTTTAAAAGTAGAGACATGTAACACATTAAAATAATACAATGAATTCTCTCAATCCTTCTTCCACAATGTCGATTCTATCACCATTCAACAAGCGACATGATCACCGAGGACCGGAGGCGAGAATGCATTGCCTACTTACCAGACTATTGCAAAATGTTGCAGAGCCAAGGCCGTTGGAAACAATAAAGAGGAAGAGAAGGGTAAATGGAATTTTCATAAGTATTTTAATTAAAATTAATTAAGTGGGGGCTATGAAGAGTAAAAGAAAGGCTATGTATATAATTATCTTTAATTAAAACTTCAAATTATAAGTTATAAGGGTAGAATTGTAATATTATATAATATTTTAATTAATTTATTTAAAAGGGGCTGTATGGAGTAAAAATGTGGCTGCATTTAGAATCACCCATAATTAATTGAGAAATTATAATTTAAATTTTGTAATTAAATAGAAATCGAGTGAGAATAGCACTATTAAAGCATCATCTGAAACACGAACTCCCATCCCATTTTCCATGCATGTTGAAGACGGGATACTGTGATCCTTGTTTTGTGTTTTCTTCGAGTTTCAGTATTTTATGATTGGATACACATTTGAGTTCATTACTAAATTTATTAGAGTGCATAATATTCCATAGCTAGTATTAATTGCAATATTTAATGTCGAAGGATTGGTCACAATTAGGACCGTAAATGAGTCAACGATCTCGACTGGATAAAAGAGGGTTCGAGTTAATTTAGAGAATCTCGTTTATTAAATGAATCAAATTTGAGCATCATAATATTCGACTCGTAAGCTATAATTTGAAAGAAATATAAAATAATTAATTTTATAAAAGTGGAGTAATATATTTCTTTAAGAGTAACAATAAAGATAAGTCTTTCTAATAATGAAAAAATTTAGAATTTGAGCATGAGTATAATATTAATTTAGAAATATTCTTTCAAAATAATAAAGGATATTTTAAATATATTCCAAATTTAGAAAGTTCGTTTAGGCTCGATAAAGTTTGTGAACTTCAAAATATTTGCAAAAAAACTCGAAGATTGACTCGATACTAAACGAGTCGAACTTGAGCACAACACTACTCGACTCGACTCGATTACCCCTAGTCATAATTAATCTTTATTAGTATAATTACAATTATTAAGATAATAAATTTCATAATATAGTGCATCAAAAACAAAAACTAAACCAAATTATTTGTAGAATTATATGCTACATCCATTTGATCTCATTTATGGAATTATAGGAAGAATATAAAAAAAATTCCAAGAAAAGAGAGCAGCAGCGCACGAGTAAGACGGCTAGGCAAGTCTCCGGTCACAAAAATTACAATATTTAAACAAATAATTATAATTAATTCGGACTATTTTTCATTTCTAGCCTCCAAGGTTGAAATCTCCTCTATAAATGACGCCCGACCGATCTCCCATCAAACACCTTGTGCTCATAAACACAACAATGGCGGCCATCGACCTGCTCATTCCCTTCAACTTCACCACACTCCTACTCCTCTCATCCTTCATCTTCTTCCTAGTCAAGGCATGCACTAAATCCAAACCACACCAAAACCTCCCTCCATCGCCGCCCAAGCTGCCCGTGATCGGGCACCTCCACCACCTGGTAGGCGACCTCCCTCACAAAAGGCTGCAGCGCCTCTCCAAAAAGCACGGCCCCGTGATGCATCTGCAGCTGGGGGAAGTCCCAGCCGTCGTGATCTCGTCGCGGGAGGCGACGAAGGAAGTGCTCAAAGTTCAGGACCCTGCGTGCGCGGATAGGCCTGAGAGCATCGCCAGCAAGATCCTGTGGTACGGCTACACCGACATCGCCTTCTCCGCCTACAACGACTACTGGAGGCAGATGCGCAAGATATGCATCGTCGAGCTTCTCAGCACCAAGAATGTCAAGTCGTTCGGATACATCAGGCAAGAGGAGGCGTCCCATCTCATCAGCTCCTTGCAGTCGTCGTCTGGCCAGGCCGTCGACCTGACGGAAAAGATCTTCACCTTCAACAGCACCATCACCTGCAGGGCCGCGTTCGGGAAGGTGATGACGACTGACCGTCAGGCGTTGATTGACTTGTTCAAGGAGGCGGTGGCCATGGCAGGAGGTTTCGAGCTGGCGGATCTGTTCCCCTCATGGAAAGCGCTGCATCTCCTCAGCTGGAACAAGTACAAGCTGCTGAGGATGCGCGGCAAGCTCGACTCCATCCTCGACCGTATCGTGGACGAGCACAAGTTGAAGGAGAACGGCGAGTTCGGCGGCGAGGATATCGTCGACGTCCTGCTCCGGGTGCAGCGCACCGGAGAGCTCAAGTTCCCCATCTCTACCGACAATATCAAAGCCGTCATTTTTGTGAGTGTCTGCATGCGCCATTCAATAATAAAAAATAAAAAAAAAACCAAGCATTATATTCTTCATCTTTTCTGATACGGGAGCAACCCATTATATATGCAGGATATGTTCGTTGCAGGCACTGAAACATCATCGACGACGGCGGTTTGGGCAATGTCAGAGCTGATAAAGAACCCAGGAGCAATGGAGAAGGTGCAGGCGGAGATCCGAGAGGCTGTGAAGGGAAAGGCAACGGTGGAAGAGAGCGATATTGAGAAGTTGAAATACATGAAACTAGTGATCAAAGAAACTTTTAGGCTGCACCCGCCAATCCCATTGCTGCCGAGGCAATCCAAGGAGGAGTGCAAGGCGGGAGGGTATTCGATTCCTGTGAAAACCAAAGTGATGCTCAACCTCTGGTCCATGGGAAGGGATCCTCTGTACTGGGACGAGCCCCAAGTGTTTCGGCCCGAGAGATTCGACAACAGCCCCAAAGATTTCATTGGGAATGACTTCGAGTTCATTCCGTTTGGGGCGGGAAGAAGAATCTGCCCGGGCTTGAATTTCGGGCTGGCCAACATTGAGCTTCCATTGGCGAAGCTGCTGTACCACTTCGATTGGAAAATGGGAAAGGGAGTGAATCGGGATTTGGATATGAGCGAGGGCGAAGGACTCACCGTCTCCAGAAAGACTCCTCTAGTAATTGTCCCTACTGTCTGCAATCCAGTTCCTGCCATCTGATCGCTCCATTTGTTTTCATATTTTTAATATTGGAATAAATTAATAATTTTGCCAATGAATGAAAGAGGGAAAAGTAAAAGTCTGCTTGAATGAAAGAGCACACACTAGTGGAGTAGGGAAAAGTAAAACTTTAGAAAACCCTGAGAAAAGAACAGAGTGCATGAAAAGGAATAATTTGTTAACAAGGTTTATTAATAAACATTTAAAACATTGATTAGAGATATGGCGTTAATGGTACACAAAATATATTTACATGTATACAGGTAATGAATCTAAATAAATAAAAAAAAAATAGTTTTGACCATCTCCAACCGAAAACCCAAACTTAAATAAAAAATGCAGTAAATATCACATCAAATACCATTATTCTCCAACCGAAAATACTAAACTCAAATTCATAAGAATATTCTCTGCATATTCATTTTATCACAACTTTTCAAATACAATCGATATCTTTAACAAATTTTCAATTTGAACCCTTTATTAATTTCAAAGAAAATAAATTATTACATTAGTCTTGTTTCATTCCGGCACAGATACGAGTAATATTTAAAACACAAGTGAAGTACAAACAATAATGCCACGGACTTTACGAAGATCACAAAAAACCAACTCCATTGTAAGAACATGAGCATATTTGAATGCAATCCGCATCATCGTTGTAAGAAGATGGCATTTGTTTTCGTATTTTCAATTAATAATCTTGTAATAAATTAATTATTCTGCCAATTATGTTTCGATAAACATTGTATATGTTATCCTAGTATCTAGTACTGCTTCAATGAAAGAGCGCATACACTAGCGGAAGGAAAAAATTACACATGTGTCCAAAAAGTTAGAGGTGTGGACACAATTTAACATGAAACCTTAGTTGTGGACACATATAGCACCTTTGGGAATGTGAAACACGAAACTAGTTGAGTTGAGTTGGTTAAAAAATAATAATATAGATACTTTGAAATTGTGAAACACGAAACGTTGCTAGGTTGGGTTTTAAAAAATAATAATTCAATACATCAAATTCGTGTTTCTCATTCCCAAAACTGAAAATTATTTTTTTTTTTTAAATTTTCAAATCAATTCGGGTTTCTTATTCCCGAAATTAAATAAGTCCGGAAAGAATTGGCAATTAATGTATATATATGAAATAGAAATGGCAGCCTCAAAATATATATATATATATAGGGATGCGATCTAGTGAGAACCACTCTTACCATAAGAAATAAGAACCAATCCTCGTCATTGATTTTGATGAATGAACGCTCAAGATTTTCCTAAGATTTTCGGTCATTATATCTCAAAAAACCTGCATTGTAGGCTATTTTTGTCATTTTGTACTTATTTAAGATTTTGTTTGCATATTCTATCTCGACATGCATTATATATCTAACAAATATGCATTATATGCATAGGAAACATGCATTATATGCATAGGAAACGTGCATTATATACCAAATATTCATTATATACCTAACAAACATCTTCCTACATTATAATATGGTATTACTCTTATTTTAGAACAATATTACTATCATTATACGGTATTACTTCCTCCTTTATATATGGTATTATTTTTGTTTTAGAGAAAAATTATATTACTTTCATTATAATGCATATGTTATTACTATATAATACATAACAAGTGCAAATATAATAATGAATGATGATTTCGCTAAAATAAATGTCAGATTTTATCTATCATATTCTGCATTATATACTGTAACTTCATGCATTATATTGTGCAATTGCATTCATTATATAAGAATTCGTGTACTGTTACGAGAATTATGCATATTATATATGATATTAATTTTATTTTAAAGAAAAATTATATTACTTTCATATAATTCATATGTTATTGCTATATAATACATAACACTTGCAAATATAATGATGAATGATGATTTCGCTGAAATGAACATGTTGCATTTTATCTATCTTATTCTGCATTATATACTATAACTTCATGCGTTATATTGTGCAATTGTATTCATTATATAACTTCATGCATTATATTGACCTCGACATGCATTATATACCTACCAAACATTCATTATATACCTAACAAACATGCATTATATAATATAGTAATATACATTTATATAATATAACAAAAAAATACATAATTAAAAATAAGTAATATATAATCAACTTTTATAACAACAATGATGTTATCTATAGTGTGCAAAGATAATGAATTTTTTATTTTTTATCTGAAAAAAGTTATTGCATTTTATCTCTCATATTATGCATTATATAATATAACTTCATGCATTATATTGTGCAATTCCATTCATTATATAAGAATTCGTCTACTGTTACGAGAATTAAACATATAATCATTAATTTTCATTTTTTACGATGATTTTTAAATCAAAACATATGCAATAGGGATTTCGTTTGAAAGATAATTAAATTACCTTTAATTTGATATAGGATACATTAAAAAATAATCTAATTCAAAAGAGATATGATCATTTAAAAATTTAGGATGATTTTATAGGAGAGAGAAAAAATATTAAAAAATTACCCTTTAATGCATGTATTAATACACTATAATGCAGACGAAATTTATTTAATCTTGAGCGTTGGATCACCAATTAAATGGCCGAGATTAGTTCTTATTTTCATATAGTAAGGAGAGTTCTCATATGATCACTCCCCCATATATATATATATATATATATATATATATATATATATATATATAAATTGGCAATCTTTGTGATAAATATTAAATATTTTTCACAAGATTTGTGATAAATATTTTTTTTAATTTCATGAAGAATATTTAATTGTATTTGAAATATGTAATTAACAAACCGGTTTATTTTTATTAAATAAAAGTTATATTATAAAATAATATACTATACATAAAAGGTGAATAATAACTAATTATATTTTCTACTTATTCTAATTTGTTAATGGATATAAGTAATACTAATTAATAACAATAATAGAAATATATTAAAATAAACTAGTTAATGATGCATTACATAGTAAATTAATTCTTATCACACATCGAAATAACTATCTACTCGCTTTCATCATTACCATCGTCATTTATTTGGTCATTGTTCACATCATACTCTCCATCAACATTATATATATTATTGATTGGAACTCTATCCGAAGGTGGATGGGATGTTGGACACTTATAGACATTATGATCACGACTGTGACATCGGCTGCAATATATTTTCCCTCTGCCTTTTCGTTGTTGATAATCCATGGACATTCGTAAGCGCTCCATTCGACGTCGGCCTCTTCCTTTTTGTTGAGATAGTCTTTCGTAACTTGGCACAAGTTTCCATCCAATATCCATTGTACCTGTGTTGATCTGAACCGGATAAAAGCCTCCTACGAATTGTTGAGACCAATATCCATTGTAATGTTGTTCCCCATGTTATTTCCAAAACAGTTGTGACCGCTTACCCATGTGTTGAGCCTCCAACCCCCTGCAGCCACTTCATAAATAGCTCGAGCTCTCCATTGGCACGGAGGATTTGGTTTTTGATTAACAGGATAACTAGCGGTATTTGTCGTGCAGAAAACCTCCCAAACTTTCTCGGTACTTCTCTTTGTATTGAACTTCACACCGCGAGCAGCTGACCACTGCCCTATGGAGGATTTAATTTCCTCTTTTGAGGAAAAATATAATCCTGCCCGTATGTCGTTAATGGAGTTATTCCAAAAAACTGGCATATCATCAAACTGATTCGTATTATTGGGGTCAGGGTGACCGATATCGTCGTAGATAATTATAAGTGTCATCCGAATCTTTGAGACAGAGATTTCAGAATCATCCGAATCATCAGAGTCATCATTTGCTCATTGTCTCCTTCACCAACAATTTGATTCTGAGCAACAGTGCTGCTACCTGCTACCAGACGTCGCAAAACTTGTATTGCTGGCCACAAGGCTTTATGGAGGATTGACATGTTGCGATCATCGCGGAGGTTGAGTAACTCATACCCAGTTTGGTCCATCTTCACGAAATTCAACTCTAACTCCCACTCATTCATATTCCATCCAGTTATTTCATACACCTTACAAAGCAGTTGCCAGTAGTCTAATGGCTCATTCACCTCCCAAAAATAATTTGGGTGACTCATATCATTACTATCCCAATAGAATCTTAGCACAAATTGATTCATATTGAATTAGTAAATGATAAAAAAGAAAGTATTGAGTAAGAAGAAGCGAAAATGATAGAAAGTGAATGAATTCTATTTTACTGAACTGAGCTGAAGAGAAGAAGCAAAAGTGATAGAAAGTGAATGAATTCAATTTTGCTGAATGGAGCTGAAGTGAATGAATCTTATTTTGTTTCCATGTATATAACATGTGATTGAAAGTGTCGGCAACAATAATAATTAAACACAACGTCTTGTATTGTTTCAAATATTCAAATAAGTCTTGAAAAGCAATAAAAATAATAAGTCACATCATTTCAATTTTATTAATTTCTACTGAAAAGTAAGAAAACTCAATGTCATTGTGTATCATGTCTGAAAGATAAGAAAATTCAGTGTCATAGTACAAAATAATGTAGTGTTGTCGCATAGGATGGCTACCTTCATTTGTTCTTGCAGAGAACCGTTAAGTTTGTTGTTAATCCTAGTCACGGTCGTAATGAGGTTGCTCCAGAGGGGTACATGGGACACACCGAGCAACTACGTTTGTTAGTAAGTTATTTTTCTCGCTTTCTTATCAAAGTTTAAAAATATATTCAATTTTGAGCTTATATTATTTAAAATAATTTATTGTAGATGGATCTTCTTAGCGATGTTAATGTTGAGTGTCATGAACGGGCAGAGCAGTACTCAGAAGATCCAGATCACGGTGCATTCTATAAACGTTTAGTTGATTGCCATGCTCAGATGCTTAGGATTGCGAAACTCACGCCTCCTGCATTTCAGCCCACACAATCTATTGTAAATAGTGATCCAAGCATGAGGAGACGTGCACCACGTTAGGCACAACAAAAGGGGCGTAGATGAGGGGTTAGACCTGGAGGGGGGAGAAAACGGCGACGTGTCCATGCCGAGGTCGATGATGAGCTACCTCCTCCACAGTCCGACGATGAGCAGCCTCCTCCACAGTCCTATGATGAGCAGCCTCTTATGCCAAACAATGATGAGCAGCTACAATCGCCTTTATCCTATCAGTCTCATATGCACGATGCTCAGTCTCCCTCCGGCTTCATTACCCCTGACCAGACTATGCCTACTATTGCAGGTATCATTCTTTCTTAATATTTGTATAAATATATATGCTCTCATCTTGCCATACAAGATGCTTAAACTTATTATTAGATTTATTATGATATTTGCTCATTAATATTATTTGTTTTAGGAGATCAAGGTGATGGTCCTTGCCAATCAAGTCTTAAGGGTAGGGGTTTACGTAAAAAATTTACAGGTCCGATGAGAAAGAGGAGAAAAGATGCACCATATACTGACCCTTGATTTTCTTTATTGACTGGTTGTATTAGAAATCAAGATCCATTTATTGGATGTGTTCCTATGTCATAACTTAATGAATGAAGCTTTGTTTTATTTGTATTAATGAATGAAGGATATTGATCTCTGTTTCATTTCTATGTAGTGAGTGTGTATGAATGTTGGAGTTGGTGATGGATGATGTGTTTTATAAAGTGGGAGGAATGAATTGAAGAAGTGTTTTATAGGTTCTTTTTAATTTGTCCTGCTTTTTTTAAAAAAAGTATTGATATTTTAATTTTGGGTTTGAAGAACCCGAACTGGTTTTGTGCAATTTAATTTGAATATTTAAAATATTTAAATTTATATTTCGGGTTTAAGAAACCCGAACTTGTTTTCTTCTATGTGATTAAATATATATATTTACATTTCGGGTTTCATGAAACCGAAATTGTTTTGAAGTGTTGTTCTAATCATTTTTTAATAATATTCTTCTTTAATATTTTAATATGTACATTTAGATTTCGTGTTTCTGAAACCCGAATTATTTTTCTTCAATATAATATTATATAATTATTAAATTATTATTTTTTGAACTCTACTTTACCAAACTCACCTATATTTTGGATTTTCTATTCCCAAAGGTGCTATATGTGTCCACAATTAGGGTTTTTGGTTAAATTGTGTCCACACTTTTATTTTTTGTGATAAAAATGTAAATCACCCGCAGAGGGAAAATGAATAATTTGTTAAAAAGATTTATTAATGAACATTTAAAACATTGATTAGAGTTGCATTTGATGGTACACAAAATATATTTACATGTATGCAGGTAATGAATCGCAATAAATAAAAAAAAAGAACGATAATTGATAGTATATTATTTAAAATAATGGATAAAAAACTATTTAATTAGAATAATGGACCTAATTGCAATCGTAAGTGCAAGTACAAACAGTAATGCCAGGGACTTTTTTAGGATCGCAAAAACCAACTCCTTTGTAAGAAGATGAGCATATTTGCATGCAATCCGCATCATCACAGCCTCTTGGATTGATGACTATGGTGCATTTCTCTTTTCCCTCCACTCCGTTAATGCCACCCACCACCGCTGCCAATACCAAAGCCACTGCATGCATGCAAAAACAACACATCAATCATGCATCATTCATTTATAATTGATTCATTTCAAAAGCTTGCCTGATAGGAAAAAAGCTCGAGACAACTTTGCCATTCTGCTTGATTTGTTTTGTTGTCGTCGTTGAGGTCTAATTAATGGTCATTATATTTATGCCTATTTATAGGGAAGAATTAGTAATCTTACTAGGAAATACAATCTCATTACCTTCAATGTTTGATTTCAGAATCCACCCTAGTTGTTACAATATACACAATTCCATTTCACTAATCTACAAAATATTGTTTCATATCCGCAATTCCTTTAATATATCATTTATCATTAATATATGTATTTTTTTCAATTAAAAAAGAAGTCTACGTTGTAAGTCTATTTTTTATTAAAATATTGTATTATTTTGTTTCATATCCGCAATTCCTTTAATTCATGAAACATGAGAAGAAAAGCTGCGCGTTTGAATATTGTGTTTGATACTTTCCTTTCAATTAATATATACAGACTTTTTTTAGAATAAAAAATGACTCTTATAAAGTTAAAATAATTCTCATTTATTTTATAAGGAATAAGTATCATAATTCAAAATGGTTGATGCATGTAAAGTCTTGATTTATCATCTCTACCAAGACTAAACTCGGAATCCTTTCCCTGTGACATCCAAAATCCCCATGATTTGGTTCCCTTCAAATCTAGACTTTTTTTTTTTTTTTTTTTACCACAAACAACATAATCAATTAATTCTTTTACTAACTAATTTGGCTGGCGGCTGCTATTAATTAAGTAGAATAAATACTTTTCAAATTTGATATTCAGATTTTCTCCTTCTCCCTTAGGATCTTTTAAATAGATATAATATTTCATCTTTTTTTACATGACTAATAGTCCTTCCTACAATAATAATTGAATATTATTGGCTTTATTTGATTTAACACGATAAATGCATCCGTAAATTGTATCGATATACTTTACTAACAAGTAACAATATTTATAAAATACTATTTTCAGTTATATTTATCTCATTGAACTCTCACTGTGTCAAGTCAATTCAAAAGGCATACTGTTTTTTATCCATTTTGTGTTCATATTTGTAGTTATACTTGTCTTATTGAAATCTTAATAATTATTCGATTGACACAACAATAAAATTCAATCTTCAATTAATATTTTGACTTTATACTTCGGCTAGTTATCCCGCTCACCAAACTTTCCTAAAATACTTCTACAATATGGGTAGACAATTGAATTTGCATACTTAATTTTAGTGCCCATAAATTAGTCCCAACAGTAAGAGATTATACAATTTTATCATTTAAATATATTTAAATAACTATGATATTTATACAGATATAATGTTTAAAACATGTTGGATACAAGATCTGTGGAGAAGGATTGAAAACATTGCAAGTAATTATGTCTAGTACAACAAGTTTTTATAAGTATTACTGTCAGTACTGCAAGTACGAGAACAATTGAAATAAAATGAAATTAAAAAAATAAAAGAAAATAAAGTGCTATCAAGCACAACCGAGTCGAGGAAGCCCTCTTCCCGCAAGACAAATTCGTCAACATAGTGCTCATTGAACGTCGATTGTCCCCAAAGGTAAAACGGCTTCGTCCTTTTCGAGGCAACACCGCAATCGGAAAGGCTCCGGCGAACTGAATAGAGGTGAAACTGAGTTGCAAAAGAACAACGAAACAGATGCAGCAATATGGGACTAAATATGCAGTATCTATGGCTACGTGAGTTGTCTGATGTCGGATGTTCGGGGAACCAACGACAACTCAATGCATGCCTATTTATAGACATGTTCCACCTGGGGGAGCCTGTCTCAGCCATTAAGACTGAACCATTACAGGCGTGAGACACGGAGTAACCGACGCTCCATTCAATGGCTGGAGCCATTACAGGCTGAGTGCATTTCAGCATGTGCAAAATGTGGTGTAACCGTTCAGAATGCAATAGCAACACGTGGCTGACTCATCAGCCACGTCACATGCCCATTGCGCACCACGTCGACTGGACTAGCCACGTCGAACATCCACGTGTCGAGCCAGTAGGCTCATTTCACTTGCCCAAAAAGATAAGGTACCGTGGACCAAGTCAAGCCAAGGACCCAAGAGCCCAAAGACCAATTGCCAAGAACCTTGAACAGAGACCGAGACCGAGGTTGGGGCTCGGGGCATGGGTCACGGGTGTGGGCACTCGGCCACTGGCCTCGCTGAGGCCGAGGTCGGGCGGGCGACGCGACCGCGAGGCGAGCCACCGGGTGCCACATACACTGCACACTTGTTTATTACACACCTCAACCATAATGGTATATAAACATAGATTAATTACTTTAATTAATCAATGTCTGATACACTTCATTTATTACATACTTCACTTATGTAATAATCTCACCAACCGTGTCACTTCGTGGACTCATTTCTCACTCATCAGAATTCGGATTTGAGAAAATAAATATACCACGATCATCTACTCTTCGCATAGATGAAGTTGGTAATATTTAATTTTGACAAAATTAAATATTTAACATCGAGAATTTATTACGAAATACCCGAATTACCAACAAAACATAATTGAAACTCTCTCAAAAAAATAGCATTAACAAAAATTTGCTATATTTTCTTTATTGGTTGAATGTTTGTCGTATATACAAGCATATAACATTATAACAATACTTTTTAGATAAACTCATATTGAGTTTTATCAATTCAAGATCTGAAAGATTAATTCTCAATTAAAGACCTGAAGCATTCAACTTATCATTCAACTTGCAACATAAAACAAGGAACCCCTTTAGCTTTTATTATTTTGGATGAGGCTCCTATGATGCACAATTATTGTTTCGAAGCTCTTGATCGTACTATGAAGGATCTGATGCGGTTTAAGAATAACTTATCATGCACACAACCATTAGGAGAAAAAACAATGGTTTTTGGAGGTAATTTTAAACGAATATTGCCTGTTATATCAAAGGAAAATAGGCAATATATTGTCAATGTCACTATAAATTCATCATATTTATAGAAGGATGTAAGAGTTAATTTTAAGGTTGATGAAAATATGCTACTCCGAAATATGAGCTATGAAGTTGAAGCCTCTGAATTAAAAGCATTCTCAAAGTGGGTTGCATCAATTGGAGATGGTAATCTGAGTGGCAACAATGATGGAAAAGGAAATATCAAAATACCGAATGATATTGACCTAAATTTTCTTGGAGATCCTATAAAGATAATTGTGAAAAGCACATTTCCTATTGTATTATCTGTCAATAATGATTTGTCATATTTGCGGAGAGGAAGGAACACCTCAGCAGAACGGATTGGCGGAGAGGTACAATCGGACGTTGCTGGAAAGAACGAGGTGCATGTTGTTTAGTGCGAAGTTACCCAAGTCATTCTGGGCAGAAGCAGTGACTACTGCAGCTTATTTGATCAACTGATGCCTCTCGAGTGCACTAGGTTTCAAGACACCAGAAGAAATATGGTCTAGTCATCCTCCAGATTTTAGCAACCTTAGAGCTTTTGGTTGCGTGGCTTATGCGAACATCAAAGAAGATAAGCTTGGGAGAAGGGCATTGAAATGCATATTCATTGGGTACCCCGAAGGTGTGAAGGGGTACAAGTTATGGTGTCTCGAACCGGATATAAGAAAGTGCATCATTAGTAGGGATTTGGTGTTCAAGGAGGAGCTGGTAGGAGATCTGGATAAAGGGGCCGAGGAACGGGAAAATATTCTTGAGAATCAAGGTGGTGCTTCGGAGGAACAGTCTGACAAGGTCGAAGGAAATAGATCAGTTGCTGAGATTGAGGTGGAGCCGACAAGTGGGTCAAAGAGTGCACCTCAGGTGGATGGCGAGATCGAGGTGGTTCGAGGTTCAGGTGCGCTTCAAGATTATAATCTCACGAGAGATAGGGAACAAAGACAGATAAGACCTCCAACTCGTTTCAGATATGTTGATGTGGTAGCATATGCCTTTGTTATGGCGGAAGAGGTAGAGCTGGATGAGACTGAGCCAAAGAGCTATACCGAGGCCGTAAGTTGTAAGGAGAGGCTCAAGTGGTTCGATGCCATGAAGGAGGAGATGGACTCCTTGAAGAAGAATAACACTTGGGAGTTTGTGAATAAGCCGGGGGAGAAGCAATCGATAGTTAGTTGTAAATGGATCTTCAAGAAGAAACAGGAGGTTTATAGGGTTAGATTCAAGGCTAGACTAGTTGCTCGAGGCTTCATGCAACGGGAAGATGTGGATTATGGTGAGGTGTTTGCCCCAGTGGTGAAACACATGTCTATAAGGTTGATATTGTCGTTAGTTGCTCGGTACGACATGGAGTTGGAGCAACTGGATATGAAGACCGCATTTTTGTACGGAGAGCTGGAGGAAAGGATCCTTATGACGCAACCCGAGGGCTTCAACGAAGCTGGTAATGTGGAGAAGGTGTGTCTTCTCAAGAAGTCATTGTATGGATTAAAGCAGTCTCCAAGGCAGTGGAATAGGCAGTTCGACAAGTTTATGGTTCAGCAGGACTTTGTTCGATGCAAACACGACCCATGTGTATATTTTTGAGGTGAAGACATGAAGACTTGAATTTATCTACTGTTGTATGTATATGATATGCGAATAGCGAGTCGAGATAAGCAATGGATAGCAGAACTGAAGGAAGCTTTGAGTCAGGAGTTCGAGATGAAGGATCTCGGTTGTGCTCGAATGATCTTGGGTATGGAAATAGTTCGAGACAGGGCTAGAAGAAGACTCACATTGTCTCAAGAGGGATACTTGATGAAAGTTCTTGAGAGGTATGGAATGAAGGATGTAAAGCCTATGTTCACTCTTTAGCAGCTCATTTCAAGTTGAGTGCTGCTGGAAAACTCGACGAGAAGGAACGAGAGCTTATGAAAGGTGTTCCTTATGTGAGCATTGTTGGTTCATTGATGTATGCTATGGTCTGTACAAGACCGGATCTTGCTTATGCTCTCAGCATGGTTAGTAGGTTCATGATTGAATCTAGAAAAGAGCATTGGGCAGCTCTAAAGTGGATCCTCAGGTATGTTCGAGGAACAATTGTGAAGAGTCTAGTCTTTGAGGATGATGGTTCGAGCTCAAGGCTTCCACTCGAAGGGTTCGTAGACTCGGATTATGCAGGATGAATGGATACGAGGAAGTCATTGATGGGTTTTGTGTTCACATCGTATGGAACTGCGATTAGTTGGAGAGCAAGTCTGCAGAGGGTAGTTGTCTGATCTTCGACGGAGGCGGAGTACATTGCCTTGACCGAAGCAATTAAAGAAAGTTTGTGGTTGCTCGGATTCATGACTGAACTGGGGATTGATCAAGGGAAGATGAAGATCTCCTGTGATAATCAAGGTGCTTTGCAGCTAGCAAAGAATGATGTTCATCATGAGAGAACTAAGCACATCGATGTGAAGTTCTATTTTATTAGAGATGTGGTGGCAGCTGGTGAGGTCGAGCTGCACAAGGTCAATACTCTCGTTAATCCTGTGGATACAATTACGAAGCCAGTTCCAAGTACTAAGTTTGAGTACGATTTGGAACTGATCAAATATTGAAGTCGAACTAAAGAGTAGGTGCCAAGCCGAGGTGATATTGAGCCTAAGGTGGAGAATTGTTGAAGTAGTCTTAATATAACTCGAGGAGACTAGTTCGATAATTGTGGGCTGAGCTCATGTAGGTTGAGGAACTCAAGGAGTTGATCGAGTTGGATAGATATGGAAAAGATATGGCGTATATCTTGTTTCCTTGTTAGACAAGATTTATCCTTATTAATATTATTGTAACACCCCGTATTTTTCCGCTACTATTTTGCTAAATAATTATGAAGCATTCGGGCTAAATTGATTTAAAGGTATTATGAGCACAATCGTGATTTAATTCGATGACGGGCATTTACTCGAAAATAATTCCGAGGTAAAATTCCGGAAATCATTTCCCTACTATTTTTCCTAAGTCTTCGGCCCTATGTGATTAATGTGGGAAGATTATGTTAGTTTAAATCATATGTTACAAGTTGGAGATAAATAAATTAGGGGATTACAAGTATAGCCCTCCTAAAGAAACATCACCTAATAAGACAAGTAAGGGTATACTAGTAATCAATCAATGATGAATAGAATAAAATAGGAAATAAGTTATGTAAATGGGAAAAGACCATGGAGGACTATCTAAAGGATGCCAATTAAATATCTTGGAGGGCAAAATTGAGAAGGGGAAACACAATCATTTGATTCCTAGGGAAGTTGCATGGGAAAAACTATACTTGCACTCCACCATTTCCTTTCCCCTCACTCCCATCGGTTGTCACCATTTCCCCCTCTATATATTCTCATTATTTCACCTCCTTCAACCTCACTCAAAATCTCCATGGATGAACACCAAGTACAGCCCCTAAGTTAGCCAAGAACACCTCCCATATCACCTCAAATTACCACAATAATAGCATAAAGATTCTCTACACACCTTCCTCTATCCAAATATCTAAAAAGCCCTATCATTCTACCACTTTGTAAAATCGACCATGGCTGGAAATTGAAGATCTATGGAGCCATGAAGGAGAGAGGCTACAAAGAGCTAGGAGCAAAGAGAGAGCAAGTTGGAGCTTCAAACCCCCATTTTCAAAATCTTGGAGGAGGAACCCATAATTTGAAATTTAAAACCTTCAAGTAACCTCTATCTACCCTCTTTAGACCCTTCTAAGCATGAATATGATGTTGCATGTATGATCAAGACACACCCTCTTAAGTTTCAAGCCATATAGTGAACTAGGTTGACATGATGCTTAATAGTGGCTAATGCATGTTGATCTAGTGATTATTGATGATATAAATCTTTCTTGAATGTTATGGCTTGAGATCTAAGTTATATGATGATGCTATGAAGTGTTTGGTGTCTGAAATTATGAATAGATGATGATATATGATGATGATCCACGAAATCGATGAAAGCATGATATAATGAGACATGTTGTGAATGAACTGTGTAGTGAACAGGGATTTTTGGTTGCGTCAGACGGACCAAATGGATTCCTATTGAACTAAAAATAAAATATGTGGTACCTGAATATCTTAGAAAGATAATGGATTTGGTTTCATGTCAAAATGTTGTGTGGTCTGAAAGTTATGCGTTCTACAAAAATATGTGTCAATCTGTGTCGCATTGTGATAAATGGTTTTCAAACTGTAGTTAGGAATGTTAGAAAATTCTCAAATTTTACACATAGGTGGTAGACCCATTTCGGAACATGCATGAAAAATTTCAAGTCATTATCATAGGTAATTTGGCCGAAATTAACTTTTGCAGTCGAACCCCTGTTTCTGCCGTATCCCAAAAACGCCCAGGAAATTCTAACTCCCCCAGTCCATATCTCCCAAACGACAAGTGATTTTTACAAACCGTAAAATGGAGCATGTCCATTTTAAAATATAGTTTATGCGTTTATAATTTCATACCTTAATTCTCTGTAGATCTGAAATTACATTCTTTTGAAAATGATATTATTTGAGAGTTCTAGCCTTTACAAAATCATGTGTCACTTCTGTACGACCTACACTGTTGGCTTAATTTTCAGAACAAAGTACTAAGAGTTCAGCCATGAAAATTTACATGCTTATAATAGACACCCTAAGTATGATATCTACAAAATTTCAGCTTGATTGGCCGTTTATCCTGTTCGGGGTAGAATTTAGAAAATGATGCCCTGATTCTTTAGTCTCTCAGCCCTACCTGAAATTGATTAGTTTGCCCCGACCAATCGGTAAGGAAATTTTGAGATCAGTCAAATGGAGAGTAAACCCTGACATGTCTTCTTTCATAATCTAGAAGTTGAGCCTAAAATAAATTAATGCCACGAAATTATGCAACTTGTTATATGACTGCGCAAATCTGAATTTAAGCAAAATATGACTAAGGCATGAAAGGAATTTGCTAAGTCTAAATCCAAGACTAATAAGACCAATTAAGCCCTTTAAACATGATACTACCTTAGGATAATTATGTAAACATGAATATGAATGTACATGCCCAAGTGAAACACCTAGTAACATTACGTCATTATTTACCTAGGTGTGGTTGACATTGCAAAGCAAGCCTCGACTAGTGGAACCAAGTAAGCCAACGTTACAACAAGATAAGGTGGGCACTACTTTATCTAAAAACTTGTTTTCCAAATGATTTATCAAATGATGATGAATGTTTTGTTTTGAATGTTTGGAACACCGTAAAACGTTTTGGTGCCTTGACAATGCATGATTTGCTTGGAGGGCTCAGCCCATAATTGTATGCATGAATTTACACAATTATGAATTGATGATATTATTGCGGAGGAATAAGGTGGGAAAAGGGGAATGGAGGGCTCAACCCATATATACATGAATACATGATTTACTTGGAGGGCTTAGCCCATTTATGCATGTTTGATGCATAAATTGTTGGATAATGTATTCGGAGGGCTCAACCCATAAATTCATGATCATTTGTCAATGGCACCACAAATGAATAGAGTTGCGCAACCATGTGAGATGAATTGTTTTGGCATGCATGAGTAAATGACTTTATAAAACCCTCATGTTATGCTTGTGTGAGACGGTGATTCTAAAATATATGTATGTATTGATTTCGGGACGATGTGTCCACTGGGTACATTCGTGTACTTAGCCCCTGCATGTGTTTTCCCTACATGTAGGTACATGGTGATGGTGATGGCGGGTGCGTTGTGGCGATTGTAGGAAGAAGTAGTTCAGTGTGAACCTATATTAAATAAATGTGTACTTAGCATGTAAACCTTACTTCCCCTATTTTGTTGATTACTCTTGCATAACTATTTAATTTCTTTTGTTGGCATGGAAACCAAATTGATCTACTTGGAGTAATGGTCTTTTGAAGCTTTGACATATCCTTCAATTCGATCCCTAGGCATGATTTCTACCCTTGTTGTCCTATGGCATGATTTCGAAACTTCTATACTTAATTTGAGGTTCGGTATTGAGTTAAGATGCTATGTCTCCATACATAGTGTCACCTTGGAAGTCTTGATTGAAATTTGTATTATATCCGTCTTTTCGAACTTCTTTGATGTTATGCTTCAATTTATATTTCTTCAATCCAATTATTGAAGCCATATTATTTCAAAAACAAGAATTCGCTTCCGCTTAAAATTCGAAAATTGTTTTAAACTATTAAATCCCTTAGCGTGCTTTGGTCGCACGTGGGACTGTCGCATAGGCCCGGTTTGGGGACGCGACGATTATATTTGGATAGGTATAAATCTATTAGAGATAGATTTAGTTTTAGATATATCTTATCATATCTGGGTTTTATATTCCTTATGTATTTAGGAATATCTCCCTATAAATACCCATGCTCCCCACTAATTGTAATTGTTCAATACTTTGTATTCTTTCCACCATAATAATATCATCATAGAGGAGGCTTGAAGAGTGGAAGTAGAGCATAGTTCGAACCACTATAAATTATTGTGTTCCTAATTTTCTGTTAGTTATTTATGTATGCAATCGCTTCAATTCATAACAATACTAGTATATTTAAATAATTATGATATTTACACAAATGTAATGTTTAAAACATAATTGAAACTCTCTCAAAAAAAAAAAAGCATTAACTAAAATTTACTATATTTTCTTTATTGATTTAATGTTTGTCTTATATATAAGCTTATAACATTATAACAATACCTTTTAGATAAAACTCATATTGAGTTTTAATCAGGACTTGAAAGATTAATTCTCAATTAGAGATCTGAAAGATCACAAAAATTCTCAATCCAGGACCCGAAAAGTCATACAATTCTTAATCTAGAACCTCAATTTTAGGTCCTGCATTAAGAATTATTTGATCTTTTAGGTCGTGGACTAAAAAATCATCTTTCGGGTTCTGAATCAATAATTAAACTATCTTTTGTATCTAAATCGACAATTCTCCTATATTTTATTGTGATTGTAAATTTATGGTTTAATAGTAACAAAATTATAGTTGTTTTTCCTGAAATCATGGGCGGATTGGTGGAGTAATTAGTATATAATAATAGCATATAATTAATTTAAGATATATAAAATTTGTATAAAAACAACCAAAGTAGAAAAAATCATTTGTTTCAATCATTCGATTTTACAATTTTCTCTTATCACCATCAGTTACAAGCTCATAATTTTGTATAATGCGATGCTGCGTGTTTTTCATTTGATCGGAAGTACCAATAACAGGTATTTTATTAGATATAATGTGTTCATTTGCTTGGGTTTTTGTCAATTTATTAATTCTACATATTACTGATACAATATTAATTAATTTAGTTTTCAAGTCTTATGGAATAGGGATTATGAGTTTGGAGCACCTCCAAATGAACCTTATGGCGAAGAACCGAGGCTACCGCCGGAGTACGATGAGAACATAACTACATTCATTGTAGATGGAATTCGGGGAAGACCACCACCAAGAGTGTACCGACTAGCAAGAGCTGAAATGTACCCCGATGAAGCACCTCCCCAATCACCTCCCCACTATAATCTCATTGAAATTCCGAATGAGGAAGAAGAAGAGGATCCCGAGGAAGAAGAGGAACTGGAAGAAGAGCCCCAAGAAGAGGGTGACTTCAAAAAGGGGATGAAGAAATGCAAGAACCAAATGACGGCCAAGAGATGTGGGAAGAGCTAGGTGATTTGAATGGGTGGGAAAATGGTGAGTTGCAATTTATAAACGTCGCACCTCCACCGGAAGATGGTGAAGAACCATTGAATGAGCAAATAGCTGAGCCGTTTGAGGTGTAGTCGGCCACGAGGATAACAATGAGGAGGCATGGAACATGTTTGATGAAGTACATTACCACTTTGCACAAGAGGCAGCAATGCACTTGCCCGGATGGGAATCGGATGAGGAAGTGATTAACTCGTGAACGAGAATGACTAAGCAACATCTTTTGACATAGTATTGGCGTAGCAACTTATCTAACGCTATTGTATTTTTGTATTTCATTTGCGTAAGTTATGTAACTCGAACAAGCCAAGCGATGTAGATTGATTCCTAACGAATCAAATTTTGTCAAGCGTAATGAAAAATCCAAAATTTCAAGGTAGAATACCATGTGTAGGTGATGTTTGCGAGTTCAAAATGGTTCAACAAAATCAACGAGTACATTAACGGACTTTTGGAAGATTTCTTAGTTCGAGAAGAACACTTTCGTGTCAAGCAAGAAAGGTACCTCACGACCGATTAATGTCGCATGCGATAACGGAGAACATTAACCTTATACATTTTCTAGCAAGAGTACATCCAAAAGAGGTGAGGAATACATCAAAATTTGGCCCTTCGAACGCGATCGGCGACCCGTAAAGCGGAACGGCGATTGCCGATCATGTAAATAAACCGCTGAGTTTGTAACCTAGACCTCCGTTTACGTCAGTTGGTGCTTTTTGCAATTTTTCTCTATCTTTCCTCATTGCGTGTCCTTCCCAATGCATATGATCATATGACACCTTAACACCTTATTATAACTTATAAACAACTCAATTACCCGTGGATTTCATAGGACATCGACGAGTAGAAATAATTAGTCCTTGACTTATCAAGAAAGAAGCGTGGAATGCTAAACCATTTAAGTAAGGTTATGTATGCGAGAACATTTCATATATACAACAAGTTACAACCTTATGATATGTAATGGTGTGATAAACGATTGGCCTATGGCATGATTATGCGTACTTGCTTGCATGAGATCTTGAGAAATGAGATGAACGAAAGGAAGTATCATACAATGACTAAAATGGAATGGCAATTTAGGCTACTTGATCCCTTGTGACTAATGTAACATTTATATCTTATTAGAATGCCGCCCCGAGGACAACCCCGTGCCAGAGCTGCACCACAAGTTGAGGTTGAAGCACCACCACCACCTCCAAAAAGGATTGGAGAAATTTTTGCTCAACAGAGGCCACCAACTTATGAGGGCACCGAAAGCCCAGAAAAGGCCGCAATTTGGGTCAGGGGAATGGAACGGATCTTTCGTTTCCTAGAATGCACTGAGGCTGAGAAGATGATATGTGTACCATATCAGCTGCAAGGGGAAGCAGACTATTGGTGGGAGAGTCATCTGAGTACGTGATAAACACTCATTCTGTGCATTTTATTGATAGGATTATATCCGAATTATACCTTAGATTGAGTCATTACGTGATGTTTTCATACATTATTCCTTTTCTTTAAGGAAATATTACGTTTGGTTTTTGTTTGATGTTGTTTGCACAGATTTTATGCTTATCTGAGTTAAAATGGGAAGTTTGAGCAAGCATCATGGGAGCTGATGAGTGCTAGCTTGCACCGGGAAGAAGAAAGAGTCAGAAAATGTCGAAGAACTCGCCAAAAACCGTGTTTGAGACGAATACGGCGGTCCAGGGGGAGAACCGGCGACCGCCGGTTGTGAAAACTCTTTCGCAGCACGGCCGGCGGCCAGGTGGAAGAACCGGCGACCAAGCCGAATTTTCGGCGAGCTGGTGGAATAACCGGCGACCGCCGGTTGTGCAATTTTTCTTTATTTCTTTCGTAACATGATCGGCGACCTTCCTGCATGCCCTGTGATCGTCGATCGTGCATTCCTACTCGCCGGTTGTGCAAGTTTTGACGTATTCTGACGAATCTCAAGCCCAAAAATCATATCTTTTGGAGATTTAAAAAGCCCCATCTATAAATAGGACGTCCCTGAACCAAAATATGGTTCTTTTTTCCAATTTCTGAGGCTAGAAGGTAGAGAATTCACAGGAGATTCATGGGGAACTTGAAGAGCACTCCAGGATTCGAAGATTGAAGACTCTACGGGTTTTTGATTTCTATGTTTTCTGTTATTGTGACTCTTCATCTCTTTGTTTTTCTAGAATTTAGCATGATTGGCTAAATCTATTCATGGATTCTAGGGTTTGAAACTTTGTATTTATTCATTCAACAATTTAGGTAATTCAATGTTCCTGTTCCATTGATGTTCTAATTTTATTTGGGATTTTCATTAATTGCGAGATACTGGCCATTGATTGCGATTTGAATTGGTAGTTTTTGAACCGAGAGGTCTAGGTTATCAATTAAGATGCAAATAAATTAGATTTATTAGAACAATTGTCCGAGAGGAAATTGAACTTTTAAAGGGTTTTGAAATCTAAGGTTTTTATCAAGAGTAAAAGTCTTCTGTATGTCCGAGAGGAATCTTCTGATCTTTTATTTCCATGTTATGGTTTAGAGTCCGAGAGGATCACCTGATAACATATTTGCGATTGCTCACATCTTTGGAAATTAAATTGGGATTGAATTGCATGAAAAGTTGTTTGATTAATATTCAAAGTGATTGCCCTGGAATCCTATTTTCTCACAAGCTTTCTAAAATCATTAATTGATCTTTATTTTATTGTTGCCTTAAAATCATTGCTAGTTTAAATAAAAACCAAATCTCTTTTCTGATTCGCCTAGATAGTAGTAAGGTATCTATGTTTTAGTGCTTGGTTATATTTCGAGACTGCAGTCCTTGAGATTCGATAAATTATTACTTGCCCTCTGCAGTGGTCTGTACACTTGCAGCTTTAGCACGTTACGAAAGGTGCTATCAAGTTTTTGGCGCCGTTGCCGGGGACTGCATAGATTTATAATTAACACTAATCCTGATATTACGCTAATTACTCTAGGCTTTATTTTACGCATTTTATTTTTAATTCTGTTTCTTTTCTGTGCTATTCACTGTGTGTTTCTGTGCAGGTAGTATATGCGAACCAGATTAAAAGGTCCACCTCCTGAACCTTTAGATCCGGAAATTGAATCCACCTGCCGAAGAAACACTGCGCGAAGAAAGTTAGAGTTCACTATGGCTGACAATCAGGCGGCACAGATAGCTGAGCTGCAGAGGCAGCTGCAAGAAATGAATCTAAGACTCCAAGAGAGTCAGGGTCCTGAAGTACCTCGACCACCTACCATCGATGAGATGTACGAGCCGATGACTGATAGGCATCGTAATGCAGATTTTGGGCTGAAGGTGGATACACCGAACTTTGAGCTGAAGACTGGTCTGATACACACAGCTCAACAGAATCAGTATGGGGGATTGCCCACCGAGGACCCTCATTTGCACATTCAGAGGTTCCTTCTGCTGTGTGATACAGTTAAGCAGAATTAGGTGCCTATTGACTATGTCCGGTTGCGCCTGTTTTCTTTCACACTGCGCGACAGAGCACTATCGTGGTATATGACGCTGAACTGTAATGAGATCTCAACATGGGAGGAACTGTGCAAGCTGTTTTTGATCCAGTTTTTCCCACCCAGCAAAACTATTCAGTTACAGACTCAGATTTCACAGTTCAGGCAGTTTTCTGGAGAATCACTGTACGAGGCTTGGGAGCGCTTCAAGGATCTCTTGCGCTCCTGCCCTTGCCATGGTTTTACTGAGAAGCAGCAGATGTGTCATTTCTACAAAGGACTGGACAGGGAGACCCAGAAGCATGTGAATGCTTCAGTTGGAGGGTCACTGACTGCTAAACCACCACAGGAAGGGTTAGCCTTACTGGAAGTGATGGCGAAAAGCGAATACAACTGGCCAGCGGATAGGGGAGATCACAGGATAGCAGCAGTTGATGACACTGGAGACATAGCTGCTGAGATCAAGTTGATGAGGAAAGAAGTGGCTGCTTCCACTAAATTACTGGAGACCCGCATTGCTACGTTGGAAAATAACCTCCCTCAACAAGGGTATGAGCAGGTGAATGAGATGCAAATGGAGGATTCAAACTATGTGAACCAGAGGAATTTCAACAACAATCGAGGGTATCCATCGGGGAACATGGTATATCATCCCAACAATCAGAATCATCCCAACTTCTCTTATGGGAATCCGAACAATGCTCTGCAGCCTCCACCTGGGTTTGCCGCAAATCATGGAGCAGCGAATGAGCCAAAGGAGCCAAGCATGAGGGAGCTCCTGACCCAATTCATCGCAGTCTCCAATGCTAAGTCTACGAAGATAGATGGAGAAATTGCTCAGCTGCAGAATAATATGGGGGAAATGGGAAAGCACATGAAGCAGATAGACACACAGATTTCCCAGATAGCCAACGCAATTGGCAACCAGCGTACTCCGGGACACTTTCCGAGCAACACTGTGGTGAATCCCAAGGACCAGTGTAATGCCATTACCACCCGCAGTGGTAAAGGTTATGAGGGGCCATCTATGCCCGCTAACATACCTGTGCAACCTGAAGTTGTACAGTCTAACCCTATTCTTCCTGAAGAAGAACATACTGAGAAGGGTAAAGAGATCTGTCCTGAAGACAGATCCAAATCAGCTGGTCCTGTTGCTGTACCTTTCCCACAAAGGTTCGCCAAGAAGCAGAAGGAGGAGAGGTATAAGCATTTCTTGGAGCACATGAAGAAGATCCACATCAATCTTCCTTTGATTGAAGTGGTACAGGAGATCCCTGGGTACATGAAATTTCTGAAGGATATGGTTACCCAGAAGAAGCCCTTTGGCGCGTTCGAGACAGTGAACCTCTTCGAGGAATGCAGCGCCATAATTCAAAAAAAGATGCCGATCAAGAGATCAGACCCTGGGTGCTTCTCGATCACCTGCGTGATTGGGGGGCAGAGCTTTGAGCAGGTCCTTTGTGACTCAGGGGCTAGCATCAATCTGATGCCTCTGTCAATTTTCAAAAAGCTCCAGATCGGCAACATCAAACCGACCACCATCAGACTTCAGATGGCGGATCGTTCTGTGAACTACCCGAAAGGGGTAGTTGAAGACGTGCTGGTGAAAGTGGGGGAATTTATTTTCCCAGCTGATTTTGTGGTCTTGGACATGGAGGAAGACCGCAATATCCCGTTGATCCTTGGAAGACCCTTCCTCCACACTGCTGACGCCCTCATTGATGTGAAGAAAGGAGAGCTCACCTTGAGAGTGAATGACGAGAAGATCACTTTCTCCATTTACAAAGCCATGGAGCGACACGACTCTGATGACTGCTATGAGGAGTGCGACATGGTTCAGGTTTTGTATTCTTGTGACCCGTTATTTATTTCTGCTGATTCCTTAGATTATGGGGTGCAAAATTCTGTTTATTCTTGTGATGACCTGTATGATGCATGTGATGAGCTGCTAGAGTCTGTTCTAGCATTGGATACTGCAGGTGAGAAGAACAAGGTGGAGAGCGCCAATTTTCTGAAGTTGAGGAGCGAGGAGGAAGAAGAGGAAGCGCGACGAAAGGCGCTGAATCCAGAGAGAAAGAAGGAGCCACCAGTGCTTGAGCTCAAACCACTGCCAGACCACCTGAGGTATGCTTACTTGGGCGAAAATGACACATACCCGGTAATTGTTTCTGCTACTTTATCTGCTTGTCAATTGGATAGATTACTGAGGGTATTGAGAGACCACCAATCTGCTATTGGGTGGTCGTTGTCTGACATCAAGGGTATTAGCCCTTCTATTTGTATGCACAGGATCTTACTCGAAGATGGATACAAGCCTAAGGTGCAACCGCAACGAAGGCTTAATCCAATTATGCAGGAAGTGGTGCGGAAAGAAGTAATGAAGCTTCTGGATGCTGGGATGATCTACGCCATCTCAGACAGTGAATGGGTAAGCCCTACCCAAGTGGTGGCCAAGAAAGGGGGGACGACAGTCATCAAAGATGAGAGTGGCCAGGAAATCGCTCACCGGCCTGTCACAGGCTGGAGGATGTGCATAGACTACAAAGCACTTAACAGTGCTACACGTAAGGATCACTTTCCTCTCCCTTTTATTGATCAAATGTTGGATAGACTAGCTGGGTATGAGTTTTACTGCTTTCTAGATGGTTATTCTGGATATAACCAAATAGTGATAGCTCCTGAGGATCAGCATAAGTCTGCATTTACTTGCCCTTATGGAATTTTTGCTTATAGGCTTATGTCTTTTGGATTGTGTAATGCTCCTGCTACTTTTCAAAGATGTATGATGTCTATTTTTAATGGGCTGGTAGAAAATATTATGCAAGTGTTCATGGATGACTTTTCAGTGTTTGGTCATTCATTTGATAACTGTTAGGAAAACCTGACTACTGTTCTGCAGCGATGCCAAGATACTAACCTTGTATTAAATTGGGAGAAATGCCATTTTATGGTTAGGGAAGGGATAGTTCTTGGCCATAAGGTTTCTGCTGCAGGTTTGGAAGTGGATCGAGCAAAGATTGTGGCAATCTCGAAATTACCTCCACCTACGAATGAGAAATCAGTTCGAAGCTTCTTGGGACATGCAGGGTTCTACCGAAGGTTTATCAGGGAGTTTTCAAAAATCTCTAAACCTCTCAGTTCTGTGCTTATGAAAGATACAAAATTTGTCTTTGATGAAAATTGTTTGCAGGCTTTTGAGAAGCTGAAGTTGGCCTTGACGACCGCCCCGGTTCTCATTTCTCCAGACTGGTCTGAGCCATTCGTTTTGATGTGCGACGCCAGTAACACAACAGTTGGAGCTGCTTTGGGGCAGACGAGGAACAAAATTTTCCGAGTCATACACTACGCCAGCAAGACTCTGGATGAGGCTCAAGTGAACTACACCACTACGGAGAAAGAGCTTCTGGCGGTAGTATTTGCCTTCGACAAATTCCGGGCATACTTGGTTGGGGAGAAGATAATAGTGTATATGGATCATGTTGCGATCCGTTATCTGTTCGCGAAGAAGGAAGCCAAGCCGAGACTGATCCGGTGGATCCTGCTACTGCAGGAGTTTGATATGGAGATCAAGGATCAAAAGGGGTGCAAAAATGTGGTAGCAGACCGCTTGTCAAGGCTAGAGAACCCAGTGGAAGGAGATGACCCAAGGATCCGGATTTCTGAAGTGTTCCCGGAAGAACAATTATTGGCTCTTGAGAAGGTAGACCCCTGGTACATGGATCTGGTCAACTTTCTGGTTGCAGGTGTTCTACCACCTGATCTGTCCTCACACCAGAAGAGGAAGTTTCTACATGACTGCAAGTTCTACTACTGGGATGAGCCCTTCCTTTACCGCCGCTGTGCTGACATGGTGATTAGGCGGTGCGTAGAGATGAATGAGCGAGAGCAGATAATGGGGGACTGTCATTTGTCCCCATATGGAGCCACTGTGCGGCGAATAGGACAACCATGAAAATCCTTACCAGCGGATTTTATTGGCCTACTATTTACCGCGACTGTCAGAAATTTGTGGCTAGCTGTGACAGATGCCAGAGGATGGGGACCATCTCGAAGAAGGACGAGATGCCACAGCGATACATGTTGGAGATTGAGCCCTTTGACGTTTGGGGCATTAATTTCATGGGACCATTCCCTAAGTCCCATGGATATCAGTTTATCCTGTTGGCGGTAGACTATGTGACCCGGTGGGTTGAAGCCATTCCCACAATTACCAGCGATTCCAAGGTGGTTCTGAAATTCCTTCAGAAGAACATCTTGACACGCTTCGGAGCGCCGCGAGCACTGCTGAGTGATGGAGGGTCACACTTCAAGAACAAGTGGCTGGGGAGTCTGTTAGCAAAATATGGAGTGCACAAAATTACTTCTCCATATCACCCCTAGGCCAATGGACAAGCTGAGTTAGCTAACAGGGAAATCAAGCAAATCCTGGAGAAGTCTGTAGTATCCAGGAAGGATTGGGCAATGCGATTGGATGATGCTCTGTGGGCATACATGACTAATTTCAAGACTCCAATTGGTATGTCACCATATCAGTTGGTATTCGGAAAATCTTGCCATCTGCCAGTGGAGTTGGAGCATAAAGCCTTCTGGGCTGTGAAGAAAATCAATTGGGACTTGAAGACTGCGTCTGAGCAACGATGCATCCAGTTGACAGAGTTGGAGGAATTCCGGACAGAGGCATATGAGAGTTCCAAGCTCTACAAGGAGCGCGCCAAACGGTTTCACGACAGGCGCATCCACAACCGCAACTTCAGTCCGGGGGATCAGGTATTGCTCTTTAACTCGCGCTTACGTTTATTTCCTGGGAAACTGAAATCTAGATGGTCTGGTCCATATGCTGTTGAGAAAGTAAATCCGAATGGCACACTAGATTTAGTAGGAACCGATGGCACACACTTCACGGTGAATGGTCATAGGGTGAAGCTGTATATTCAATCTGAGACTATTTTCGCTGTAGTTGAGCTTTACTTGTCTGATCCATAGTCCATTGCTGAGTTGTCTAGCTACAGACATTAAATAAAGCGCTTGTTGGGAGGCAACCCAACTTGTTGTTGGTTATTTTGAGGTTGTAGAGTGTTTTATTATGTTCATTTTGTCATTATTTTGAGTTGGTTTCATCATTTTTACCATAGTTGCGTTCACTTTTGGGTATTGAGTTCCATCATCATCTGTGCTGATGGGAGCCCAGACTGGGCATCGGGGGAGTGCAAGGCCTCCATGATCCGAAATCCTGTTATCCGGATGGTTCGGGCGATCCTGGCTCACACTCTTTTCGCCAGGAAAGAGAACAGCTCTCTCCGAGACGCAGAGCTGATGGTGATCTATTGCATGCTCCACCAGGAGAATATCAATTTTGCCCAGCTCTTTTTGATGCAGTCCAACAGAGTCGCCGGAGCCCAGAAAGGACATATTTGTATTGGAGGCTTGTGGACTGTACCACTGATCGCGCTGGGGATTGACTTTTCTATTTTGTCAGCTGAGCCACCGACCAAGCTCACCTTGGAGAAGCTGGTGCACCTCCGGTTCATTCATTCGGTGCACCCGCCCTACCTCTTCATACAGCGCACCCCTCCATTTTCCCTCTGCCGAACCCCGAGCTCACTAACGTAGGGACTCGGCAGTACAGACAGAACTGGAAGCTAGATACTCTAGCTCATGTGGAGGCTGTCCATGCCGCCGACGAAGCCCGCCGCCAGATCCCAAACCCCGAGTTTGAGGAGCCCCACTATGAGGATGCTGGGGGCAGTGGTCATGCGGAGGCCCACGAGGAGATTCGCGAGGAGCAGCCTCGCCGCCAGGAGAAGGGGAGTTCATCCCGCCAGCAGCAGCACGAGGAGCAGCCCATATACTACGAGCGTCGCACACAGC